>JAFVLL020044192.1:0-62500 GCA_021397915.2 Tor tambroides | reverse complement strand
AAACATGAACAAACAAACAAACAAAAAGGTTTCATGAGTTAGGAACCAATCATTTGATACAAAAACACAAACAAACAAAAAAACCAAAACAAAAACCAAAAAAAAAAACCCAAACAAAACAAACAAACGGAACGGAAAAACAAACAAAACAGAAATCATCGCAATAATAGAAAAAAATACCACTCACTAAACTAACTATGTAATTAATAATAATGAATAACAAATGTACCTGCTTATTGAATATTTTATTACATCTTTGGTAGCACTGTTTAATAACAATAGAAACAAAAGCATAAAAGTAATAAATACTGGATGCTTCTACTTCCACTACAACACACACAGTCACATTTAAAACTTCCTGAACAAATCCACTCAGTGCTCTTAACCACTATTACTGTAACCATGCTAAACCACCACCCACAATCCCCTCACTAACTGCAGCTGAGACGAACCTCTGCCCCTCACTCAGAGCCTGGAGCCTTTGGCTCTCAACCCCACACCCACTACAGCGCCGCACAAACGCTTCCAGCTCCTCCAGTCCCAGATTCCCACTGCGGGAACACGGCTGTAGGCCATGCTTTCTCTCTGTCTCCTTAATGAGGCCGCATTTGCACCTCCTGTTCCCAATCCCAAGCCATCAGGACCACCACTACAGATAAAATGCTGATGGAAATAAATGCAGGAGCACTGTAATGCTATGGAAGCGTGTCCTTGACTAAAGCTGGTGGACGGATGTGATCCCAGGAGAAGATGGGAATCAAAATAATTAGAAGATCTACATTACAAACAGCATTGGGCTTTCGGAATGCAACAAATAAACAGGCATAATGCATTATGTGAAACAGCCTTCACAAATATAATAAACATACATAATTCAGGATAGACTATCTGTCAAAAGTTTGAAATAATATACATATATATATATATATATATATATATATATATTAAATGTTTTTAATGTTTTTGAATATGCTTATATGCTCATTTGCAAGAACATCTCTCTGTCTGCTTTTTTGTTGTTAATATTTTTTGGAAACTAAATATTTGTTGGAAACTGTGAAACAAAAAAACAAAAAACATACTTTTATTCAGAAAGGATGCATTAAGTTGATCAAAAGTAGACAGTAAAAGCATTCATAATATTACAAAATATTTACATTTCAAATAAATGTGATTATTTAGAATTTTTTATTCATCAGTGTTTCTTGAAAGAAAATGTATGTTTTCCACAAAAAAATTAAGCAGCGAAAACTATTTTCATCAGTGATGCCAATAACTACCATTAACTGACATTAACAACCAGTAACTGAGTACCAATAATAATTAATAATGATTAATTATTAGGTTGTTAATCAGCATATTAGAATGATTTCTAAAGGATCATGTGACACTGAAGACTGGTGTAATGACGCAGAAAATTCAGCTTTGCAACACAGGAAAAAAATACATTTTAAAATATATCTAAAAATATATATTTTAAATATTTCACACTATTTTTTTCACTATTTTGATCAAATAAATGCAGCTTTGAGCATAAGCATAAGAGACTTCTCTCAAAAAACATTAAAAAATAATTAAAAATAAAACATAATTATACCAAACGTTTGACCTGTAGTGGATTTCTGAGCAAATAAGAATATTTAGAATATTTAAAAAAAAAGAAAAAAAAAAGAAAAATTAAGTTAATTAATGATAATAAATTCATATTAAAGCTTACTACAATAAATTTATATATTGCAGTAAGCTTTACAATTTAAGACGGGTAAAAGTAAGATAAACAAAATCAACAAAATTTATATAAATATAAAAAAGTCATGCGAAAAGTTAGATTCTGTTGTGAATGATGTAAGGTGTTATATCATCCACATCAGCAGTACTTTATGCAAGCGATTACTTCCTGAGCTCCGTCTCTACAAATAACCTGCTGTTTACCCAGCAGCCACACCAGCAGCAGCAGAGAATAAGAAATGAATTGGACTTGATTAGTCACTTACTTGAGTGGAGCGCTCCTGGGCTTGGGCTTCTCAGCTGCCTGTGAATAAGACAACAGCCCATCAGATTAAAGGTCAATACCGAGCAGAGAAAGAAAGAGAAAGCAGAAAACATCCAAACACAGAAAAATAGGAAGATCACAATGCTTGAGTGTTTGCTGGTTTCCCCTTATGGACTCACTTGCTCTATGTTTATGCGAGAGTGCAATACTTAGAGAGAACAGTTAAGCATGACTAGAAACAGTAGATCAGTGCTGCTTGAAGGAATCTATATTGATTTTCTAGGATGGGTATTCTATTCAGGCAAAGCATTTGTAAATTCCCATGATTTCTTGAGTTCACATGCTCATAAGCATCAATATGATTTCCTAGGGCTTTCTAAGCAGTAGTAAAACAAATACAGTCAATTAACTATTATTACCTCTGACAACCCATATAAAAAAATTAAATTCAAGAGCATATATGGATGAATCTCTTGAAAGCATGAAGATGAAAATTTAAAAAAGGATGTTTTAGTACCAATTAGAATTGTCATGGATGTTCATATGTTTCTCTCTGTTACTTTACTGTTACTTTAAATACACATTAATTTATTATAGTATTGGTATTTTGTACTAGTATTATTTTGGAGATATACTGTGGTATATAATGAGGTAGTATAATATATGAATACCATGGTACAGGCAGTTCAATTCCTAGGTATAGATCAGATCCCCATGGTATTCTGATATTTAATTACTACCCTACATACTTTAATAAAAAAAAGTCCATAGTATTTGTCAACAGTATTTCATGCTACATGTCAAACAAAACAAAACATATTTTATTTTAAAAAAGTCCAGAAATTGTTTGTATTGTTTGTTCATATTTACATGGTACAAAACAAAACAACAATAAAACACAAACAAACAATCAATAAATAATTTGTACATGATTGAGGTCCACAGTATTTGTCAGCAGTATTTCATTCTATTTGTCAAACAAAACAAAACTAAACTAAAAATTTATTATTTTTTAAGAAGTCCAGTAATTGTTTGTATTATTCCATAGTTACATGGTACAAAACAAAACAAAACAAAACAAACAAATAAACAAGTCCAAACAAATTAAAAAGTCCAGTAATTGTTTGTATTGTTTGTTTATATTTATGTATTAAAAAGGTCCACAGTATTTGTCAGCAGTATTTCATGCTACATGTCAAACAAAACAAAACAAAACATAACAAAACCTTTTTTTTTTTTAAAAGTCCAGCAATTGTTTGTATTATTCCATAGTTACATGGTACAAAACAAACAAATAAACAAAGCAAACAAACAAACAAAAATAATTTAATTTTAAAAAGGTCCACAGTATTTTTCAGCAGTATTTCATGCTACATGTCAAACAAAACACAATATTTCGATAGTATTTGTTAGTGAATTCTGTAATTCAAACTTGTTGAGCATGAAATAGCACAACTGTTAATGAATTAATGTTCAGCAAATTTCTGACAAAATAGTCAACAAAATTAAGTTTCATTTATGAATTAAAATTTCATTTGACACGGAAAATTATATTATGTAACGCCTATCAAAGAAATCCTCTACTGACTACCACAAAGTGCCCTAGCCCTTCACTGAGATTCATTTTCCAAGCTAATCTGCACGTTCCTCTACGACAGCGTGCTGTTTATTAGGTCTGAGCTGTACATTTGTCACAGTGACTCCTTCGGCTGCATCATAGAGTGCTTTACTGGCACATAAGCGCTACTTTCAGAATCAAATCTCTCAAGGTAAATAGGGATATATTGAGATATCCGGCGCTATAGATGAACACAGCGCCGGGCTACCACTACCTGGACAGCAGAGACGCAGGTTTTGGGTTTAATGCTGCCGCCATTGATGTGTGTACAGTCCATTTATCATTCAGGGAGGGAGCCAGTGATCTTCACAGTGTATTAGATGAAACAACTCAGATCATCTGTCACAGGCCCTCTTATTGCTGTTTCCCTCTCAGTAGGGAATTTGGGCTCATTCCAGGCTGCTCGCAGATGGATGTTGCTAGGCAACATGGTTGGGGGCCGTTGCTGCCGGCGGTGGCGTGCGTAGGTAAACCCACACGCGGCCAGGGACATGCAAACGCTCGCATACACACAAGCACACGTGCTCGTGAACTCTTACGAATGTCAGGTCGCCTCCATCTGAGTGTAAGCATTTGGGCACTTGCTTTAAGGGTTATGTATGTGAGAAACAGATGAAGGAGGGTTTTTTCAGGGGGCAGCGTGACTATTGTGATTCAGATCACATTAACTTTCCCAAAAAAACAGTGTTATGGAGTGGTTTAGCACAGCGGCTGTTGAATTCAACACAGGGCCAAAGCCATTTAAAACATGATCAATGTTTGCTAGTCAGACCTTAAATATTCAATTCACAACAGAAAAGAGGATAAAAATCATTTTATGGCAGAACAAAAATGTCAGTGTAGTCTGAATGATCTAAAGCCATAAAAAATCATCAACCGTTTAACTGTATGTTACAACTGGGGCAGTCGTGGCCTAATGGATAGAAAGTTGGACTTGTAACCCAAAGGTCGTGGGTTCGAGTCTCAGGTCTGGCAGGGACCACGACTGAGGTGAGACCCTTGAGCAAGGCACCAAACCCCCAAGTGCTCCCTGGGCCCCTGAACCCCCAGTTGCTGCCCACTGCTCTGGGTGCATGCACTTGGATGGGTTAAATGCAGAGGACAAATTCCGAGTATGGGTCACCATACTTGGCCACACACCACTTCCCTTTCCTTTCCCTTTCCAACTGTATGATGAGCATATGGAAGCCCGTTTCCACCACTAAAACAGGTAATTGCGATTTTTTTTTTATCTCACAATTCTGACTTTCTTTTCTCGTAATTGCGAGTTTGCATCTTTTTTTTCTCAGAATTATGAGATATAAACTCATTTCCAGAATTTCCAGTTTATATCTCGCAATTCTGACTTAATTTCTCACAGCTGCGAATTTCTATCTCACAATTCTGAGAAAAAAAAGTTTGAATTGCAAGTTTGTATCAGGCAATTCTGAGAAAAAAAATCAGAATTGCGAGATAAAAAGTCACAATTGCCTTTTTTATTCAGTGGTGGAAACGGGCTTCCATATGAGCCACTCACAGGGCTTGATAAGTATTTTTATTTTAATTTAGGTGAAAAACAGGCCAGTTTTAAGGTTAAATGATGTTTTATTTTATTGTAATTTAAATTTTTGTATAACGTGTAGTTGTAGTATTTTTTGCTATGGTATTTATTTTGTTTTATGGGTTTAGAAGCAACCCTGCAGGGCTCGGTTCATTTGTGAGATAATCCTTTTTATTAGCCGGGATTTTACACATTTAATGAAAAGTTGCTTCGCTTGTTGGACCCAAACAGCTCAAACCCCATTATCTAGTGATCCATAACAAATTATGTCTTTTTGTACTATCCGTTTACTACTATTCTTTTCAATCTGAAGGTTGAGAAAAGACGTTGGATTATTAAAAAGTAAACTGAGACATAATTAACAATCTTTGCTGTATTATATTCAAGTATTCAAGGACATCGTCTGAGCATGTACTGTTATTAAGTTGTTCAAAAGCTGTGACCCTAATCAACTTCCAATAGATGATCTGTGACATTTTCTTTTATGAAAAACGAACTATTCAGTCATTTTCTTTATTCTTTTCAAAATGAACAAGGCAACAGGAAATTTCCATATTAAGAGAATATTTTAGGTTCAGTTCAAATTAATACATTGCCTTTGACATGCTCAGTTACCACAGAAACTAATACTATTTTGCTATTTTGTAGAAAAATGTGCCTCATTTGCCCCATTGCATGCATATGCCATGAACCTGTCGAGCTTAATTTGTATTTAATCTGAAATATGCCTTTAAATTGGTGTCATTAATATAGTAAAATGCCCTAAAAACCTCTGGTCTGTTCTAGGGCAAAGTGCTCCTCAAGCTGAAAGTGTTGCCAATTAATTAATGTAATACATGTAGGAGGTGAAATTTCAAGGATAATGTTCTAATCTATTGCAATGATTTTTATAATGATCTTGTCTATCACGTCTAATGTTTTGCTTTATTTTATTTTATTTTTGTATTCAGGCCTTTAAGAAATTAAGACATGGGTTTATGTGGCGACTGTTCAAAAGAAGCAAAATTATATATGCCGCTACAACTCCCTCTCTCTCTCTCGCTCTCTCTTGCTCACACACACACACACACACACACACACACAGAAATGTGTGTATGTGTTGGACATACGCCTGCATGTCTATATGTATGTACAGTGTATATCACAATATATATGTGAGCATATATCACATTCAGGAAAACAGGCTTCTTTTAAATGATTTATGAGGCATAAGACCCTAGCGGTCAGGTTGCTTGATAGTTTCTGATTCTTAGTTCAGGCAGATGTGAGAAATACATGTTTCTAATGACCTGTACAAGGGTGAGGTATCATTTTTTTGCAATGGTTCCATTGATATTTATGTGTGAATACAGACACGGCTGCACGTGTATCATTACAGATGAGCACACAATGTATTCCACTGATATATAGACGGAAGCTCATTATATTGATAATTCAGAGTTTGGTCAGGGTGAGACTGTGAATCAAGCTCAAACAATATTCTGTCCTGAAATTCAATTATATTTCAGGTAGTTCAGACTATCCAAAGCTGCATCTGTCTGAAAGCATCAATTACCTGTTCATTGTCCTCTTCATCACTGCTGATTTTCAAGTCATCCTCAAGCATTCTGCAAAAATAAACACAACAAAGTTTTACTGACACAGCAAACGATATACAGATAGATAGATAGATAGATAGATAGATAGATAGACAGATGTTATGTGAAAGCAATGACATCATTCAGAGAGGCTGCTGCCCCATATGTCTGTATCGACACTCTTTCAAGACCTGATTGCCAGCAGAACACACCACAGCCATGAAATAAAGACAAACAGACGAATGTTCCCCCAAAACTGAAACAATAAAAGCCCTTTATAAGAACAAAATGTGTTTATGGTTTAGTTTCCTATGACCTAAGCTGTCGTGCAGGACTGTAGATTGAAAAGGACTTTGAACAAAACTACCAGTCATTACTCTGGTAATATCTAACAGATGCTGAGAAAGACCTACATAGGAAACCAGGTGCTGAAAGTGCACTGCTTTTAAGAGCACCGTTTCTGCTAACAGATGATTTGCAGGTAGAGATCATGTTTTTGTCTCTAGATCACAGAGTGTGCAACATTATCTATTCTGTACATATAAAGCATAGTAAAACGATCAGTACAGCAGAGAATAAACATGAACAAAGAATAACAAAGAGAAGCAGAACAAATAAAGAGAAAGAAAGTTTGAGAGAGAGACTGACTGATTGTGGGAAGCTGTAGAGCCTTCATTTCTTACTATTCACCACATCTGTTTCACTCTACACATGAAGTGTGACGTCCCATTAGAAGAAGCTACTGACACCAACAATTAGCCTTACTGACACAAGCCATTCAAAAATACATATTATACATAAATAAACACAAGGATGTTTTAGACAGGACATAAAATTCACAGAAAAGGGCAAATTATATTTTACTGTCAACACTGTAAATAAGAACTTTCACTGTTTTTCAAGAAGGAAACCTAATTCACACTTCACAAACTTTCCAGTAACCTTCAATAATGATTTGGGCAATTGTGATTAAAGGGATAGTACACCTAAAAATGAAATTTCAGGCACACTTTAGTTTGGGGACCAATTCTCACTATTAACTTGACTATTAACTATGACTTTTGCCTCAAAAAACTTTGCTGCTTATTAATAGTAAGTAAGGTAGTTGTTACATTTAGGTATCTGAAAGGAATCTAAAATATGGACATGGAGAATAAGCCATTAATATGTGCTTTATAAGTACTGATAAACAGCCAATATGCTGGTAA
The DNA here is from genome assembly GCA_021397915.2 of Tor tambroides. Lineage (NCBI taxonomy): Eukaryota > Metazoa > Chordata > Actinopteri > Cypriniformes > Cyprinidae > Tor > Tor tambroides. The sequence continues at coordinate 54,564 of JAFVLL020044192.1, read as the reverse complement.
TATGCATGCTAATAAGCAACTAGTTAATAGTGAGAATTGGTCCCTAAACTAAAGTGTTACCAAAATTTCTGTCATTCATCTTCATGTGGTTCCAAACAGTTGCTGGTTGCATTGATATCCATACTCTTGAAAAAAAAAAAAAGTATAAAAGTCAATAACTACCGTCAACTGTTTTGTTACCAACATTCTTCAAAATATCTTCTTTTGTGTTCAACAGAAGCAAGAAAGTCGAAAAACATGAGGGAGAGTAATTTTCATTTTTGGTTGAACTGTCCCTTTAAGATGGAAGGCGTGTGAGGTCATCCTGGTAACTCTAGGAATATGGGAACACCACATGGGGAAAATCTTCTAGTTTTTTGCAAGAAGGTAAAAACCCAGTCATACTGTGAACTCCAAAACGTTCCAGTAAACTTCAATGATGTTTAGGTGTGGTGGTTTTTGGTTAACACCAAAGGCATTTGACTTCACTCTGGTGTAATTCTAGTCAGATGGGAATGCCACGAGGGAAAGAAAGATTTTTTTTCTTTCTTTCTTTGCAAAATGAGGGAGGTGAGAACTCCAGAACTTTCCATTAAGCTTCAATGATGTTTAGATCTGTCAAATCATCTTTCATCACTACTGTATGAGTCTAGGCAAGACAATTATCAGATAAGTTGACACACATGGGATGTCCGTGCTCTAACATGTTGTTCTCAGACATTGTGTGTTGACGGCATCATTCTAACGTACGATAAATCTGATGTAGGTGGTAAATTAAAAGCTAACCCATTATGCAATAAACTACTTCTATTGCCTTGCCATTACTTTTCCCATCCACTGGTCCAGGGTTTATTTGTATATCCATATATATGGCAGGTGATTTATTGGTGGAAAAGGCACAAGATAAACAGATACAATGACTAAAGCCTCGGTTCAAATAGAGTTGACAGCAGCTTGAGGAAAAACCTCAAAAACTCTTCTATTGCACATGGAAGCCTGTTGCTAAACAGGTACAACAACAGCCCCATGGAGTAGTTGGAAGGTGTTGTTTAGGAGCTTGAAACAGCCTTCATGATCAGGTTATTGATTCTTTCAGCTTTGCCTGCATTGATTTTGCTGCCCCAGTACATACTGTACAAGAGCACACAAGTACAGTAGGTGGCTCTGTAGTAGAAACTAGTTACAATATTCAGTCACACTTTATTATAAGGTCCAATTCTCACCATTAACAAACCATTAACTATGACCTTTGCCTCAATAAACTTCTAATTTGCTGCTTATTAATAGTTAGGTAGTTGTTAAGTTTAGGTATTGGGTAGGATTAGGGATGTAGAATATGTGCTTTATAAGTACTAATAAACAGCCAATATGTTAATAATAGACATACTATTAAGCAACTAGTTATTAGTGAGAATTGGTTCCTATACTAAAGTATTACCCAATATTCACAACAATGTGTTCTCACTCAACTACCTTTAATTGCTTAAAACACATCAGAGAGCTTAGGAATTAAACTAAATGAACTAGTCTTATTAAAGTAAAACCAAGGCCAAGAAAAACAAATATCCAGAGAAAACCTTTAAACTTTATAACTGTTAGCACATGAAAAGAGAAACAAAAGCTGGTGTGCTTTTTCTCAGTGTCACCACTCGTTACTGTACAGCGTCAATGGGTTTGAAAGACCCAAAAAGCTATGAACCAAATCTGTTCCAGAATTCTGGTGTACATTTCAGCCAAGTATAATTTTACATGTTTCTGATGTTTTTCTCCATATGTTTGCTTATGCATATTTCCACAGTCTGTTACCACTGGAGCTAAAAGTTCATCAAAAAAAGTTTTACTTGGTCTTATGACGAAAACGTACCTCTGGAAACTTTTTCGCAAACGTGAAATACGTTCCAATAAGTACATATCACTGCAGTTTCCAACAGAAATTAACACTAGAGGCAGTAAAACAGCAAGCACTTGTAATCGTTTTCCTACACAGTTATGATTACAGCTCAATATGTTTTTAGAGTTCTCAATAGAGTTATAGCGCCATTCACGTACAAAACCAACGTCACATAAAACGTAACATATGTACTTTCATCTGTTCCGGGGGAAAAAAAAAAAAACGAACACTCTTTTAGCGCCACCCAGTGGACATTTCACATCGAATATGTCACGAAACATACATAGCGGTACATATTACGAGTCTTGCGAAAAAGTTCTCAGAGGTATGTTTTTGTCATGAGATCAGGTTGAAAAAGTTCATACAGTTTAGGATAGAATTAAAAAAACTACTCAAAACACATTTACGCAATATATCAGACTCACAGTGACCTTAAAAACAATATGTTAAGCTGACAAATGATAAATTGTTATGTAAAAGACAATACCCCATTTAAAAGAAGACAACTGCACTGGAAACAGGCGATTTAAACTCCTAAGGTGTAATTTCAGACCAAGGTCAGATTGGTATGTCTTTCTCGGCTTCGATGATATTCGGGCAGAGCAGACAGATGTTTTGGAGGGCAGAGCAGACATTCCGTAGAGAGTGGGTCGTGTAGTTTGCAATAGCAGACTTGTGCCACATCACTGCTGGGCTCTGGACTCTGGGGTCTCATGGGTCGGCTCTGGGCTGTTTGCCAGCTATGCTCCCCTAATTGTGAGAGTGGAACACTCGCTGGTCATTACTAAAATTTGGCGTGTTGTGCAGAGGGATCCTGCAAATTGTAAGGCACCTGCTACTTGTCTCCATAGCTGCCTGCCAGCTACCTGATAGGCAAATGGATGACTAATGTGAAATTCCAGAGAGATTCAAGTGCACTGACAGAAATGCCAATTATGATCACAAAAGCCTTGTAGCGATGTTCAATTCAGTTGCAACTTTGTGTAAAGCACGTTTAACAATCATTTAAAAAGCTTAAGGTCCAGATACTAGTGAGCAACAACAAGGTGACAGTAACAGTAAAGACCTCCCTGAGAATAAAAATGTACCTCAATGAAATCTCTTGTGCTTTTATTGTTATTGCAGGCAGTGCTCAAGAAATTTCAAGTATGTCTTGAGTTTTAAGTCCAATAGAATGAAAGTATTTCTGAGAAATCTGGCCTTGACCAACAGTCGCAAAGATGTTTGCTAGCATTTGACGCTTCTGTAAAAATTCCAAGAGGTGTAGGGCTCTTGCAGGTGCCTTTGTTTCTGCCTGGTTGCTTATAACTTGAAATATTGGGACCTGAATACCTATAAAGTCCTTAACATTCATTGCAATCCGAATCTAGACAAGACAGAGGTGTTAGGGGTCATCGTCTTACTGAAAGGACATGGAATGACCAAGTATCTTAATCTTGTGGTAATCAGTCCAACAGCAGAGTTTAGCTCCAATCCCTAATTAAACACAACCTGCTAATCAAGATCCCAGGCAAATGTGTCAGGAACCAAATTCTGCCAGACACTGGCTCTCTAGGAGCAGGACTGGACACCCCATGATACTGATGGATGAAGATGCTTCTGAAATGGACAGTAATGGTTATGCTGGTTGTGAGCTTTTCAACAGTCCACACATCATGATTCTGCTTCTTTCCAGTATAGGTTGGACCAATATGGGTGAAATATATACTCATCAGACCACCGGACCAACTTTTCAGACATCTTTTATGTTCAGTCATGTAAGTCCGCTTCTTTGAAGCGTGCTAACCAACTAGGTTTGTTTCACATAATCTTAATCATGAATGATCTCCTAGAGCTTGTTTTGTATGGCCAGTTAAGGTCAATTTGTTCTGATTTCTGGATTGCCTCAAACTATTAGATTGTCTATTTAATACCAAACCCTTGCAGATGTCTTGCAGTATGTCTTGGTCAAGATTAATCGGTAACACTTTATTTTAAGGACCAATTCTCACTACTAACTAGTTGCTTATTAGCATGCTTATTAGCATATTAATTCCTTATTCTGCATGACCATAAAATAGATCCTTTAACTCTACCCCATACTTAAACTTAACCACCTTACTAACTACTAATAAGCAGCAAATTAGCAGTTTATTGAGGGAAAACTCTCAGTTAATAGTGAATATTTTGTGAAGGTTGGCGTAGTTTTGCCCAGATTTGTTCCACAATTTGTTTGGATGAGTCAACACTAGTTGCTGAAAGTCAGAGACCGTCTGCAGGATTTTTCTGAGTTGACTGATTTTATAGAAAATTTTGTAGTGTATTTTTATGCTTCAGACTATGATTCCTATTTTTATGCTTCAGACTATGATTCCTATTTTTATGCTTCAGACTATGATTCCATTCAGGATAACAAACGTGTAATATCTTCAGTCAATGTAAATGTGACATACCTGAAATATACATGTGCGCTCAAGAACATCTACTTAACATTCCAGTGACTCAAAAAAAAAAATTCTAGAAGATCTTTCGAAGATTCATTGTCAGGAAATTTTTGCAAATCTAGCAACAAGATCTTCATCAAAAGCGCTTATTTTAACAGCATGGGAACTTGCACGCAACTACATTTTCTGGGGGATATACTACGAACACTGATTTGTGTGACGAATTAGACAATCAGAAAACAGTCCATGCATATGCCATCTAAAAACAGACAGAAGTGTACCTACACCTTTGACTGGTGCAGTAACAAATCCATGCCCTAACCTTCTTCTTGAGACCGTGACTTCATTTATCAGGACAGCTTGTCACTTAAAGACAGTGTACTGATCCAGTTTTCCTGGTCCAGAATTTGCCATTTCACCGAGTCACACACCTCTATAATAACCCCTCACTCCCCCAGTTTCTCCACACCCTCCTCTCTCCCCATGACTACTATTATTAGACATGTCTCTGGTTATTTTTTTACAGCGACCACCGTAGGTGCCAAATTGCCATTTAAGAGTGTCCCTCTGGGTTCTCTCTTCTTGTTGTTATTTGATGGTGACAGGCTCCTTTGTTAAGGAGAGCTTTCCCTTAGCCCACTTAGCTTAGCGCTTTGACAGCTCCACAATAGAAGACTTTTCTTCAGCGAGCTGCCAGGCGACCAGATGTGGGGGGAGGAGGGGAAGCACTCTGGAGAGGAATCGTGTGCGCGGGTAACGACAGGGTGGGCGACTGTCACCCTCGTACTCCGTGTCAACATTGGCGCGCTTGAATTAATATTTGGAGGTGAACAGGGAGCAGGGTTCTGATCTGGCAGAGCTAAGAGTATATATGTACGAATATTGCTAACAGAGGGCAATAAATGTAAGTTTATGACAGGATTTTATATTGAGTTTGAGGGCAGTATAGCTCTTAATAGAACAATAAACAAAATCTCTCCCCTTACACGAACAATGACCCCTATCTGTTAGCTTTATGGTGCGGCACCTTGTTTAAAGTGAGAAATTGTTAATACGCTGAGGGTGAAGCACAAAAAGGGGGATTTCTTCTTGACATTCACACAAGCTCCTGCATATTTGCGTTTCCTTCCGAGGCCTGATAGAAGAACGTTTCCATCACTTCCAGAGGGTCCCCGAGGAACCCGCTCCTGGTAAAGCTGTTTACTGTAGCCCCCTTGGAAATGAATCCAGGCCTTATAAAAAAATCCACACCGAGTCACCGTTTCAATCACAGGCAAGTACATGAAAATGCATTTGGACTTGCTCGGCAGTAAATAAACACATTGTGTTTTTTCTGGGAAGACGAGAGCACGCCGGCACTGCCCTGAGACTCAGCAGCGCTCCAGTTCTGTCAACACCAAGCACGTCTCGAAAGCAACTCAAGAGAAAAGGTCCCAAACGCTGCTACTGCTACCCAACTGCTACATACAACCACGTCAGGCCACACTTTCTAAAAGTACTATGGTAATACCATTGTTTACAAAGGCATTTAAGATAAAAACCAATGATTTATAACACCAAAAGTAGTACCACAGTATTCTTTTAAGTACCTTAGAGTAGTATGTAAATACCATGCTATGAATGGTTAGTCATTTAGACCATAGTAAACAACTAGTATCATGGTTTTACCATCTGATACTATCAGTGCACTGACATAGTACTTTTTGTAGAGGCTGTTTATGGGGAAATAATCAATAAAATGTATATGTAAACATTTTGATTTTAGCATTTTACAAAGATGTAGCCAATCCTCATCCTCCAAACCTCCAATCCTCCAAACACATTGTCAACCCAATGTCAATAAGCCTAAATGACTGATGAAAATTCAGCGCTGCGTCACAGAAATAAATTATATTGTAAAGTATATTAAAATAGGAAACCAATATTAGAAACTGCAATAATATTTCACAATTTTACTTTTTTTTCTGTATTTTTGATCAATTTTTTTTTGCCCTTTTTTCTATATCTGCACCCAAGGTAAAAGTACTGTATGAAAATAATAATTACTACACAGATGACTCAGAATTAATTACAGGAATTACTGCCATCTTGGCTGCTACTGAAACAGGCCTCACTGTTGGACTAAACGCACAGAGTGAAACACACTGAGATTAAACAGGGAAAAAAAAAAAAACTGTTGGGAGTGGAAAAGAACACATAGCAGTGGGAAGCGCAAAGGCAACACCCCTCTCCTCCAGTCCTCCACCCAAGGAAAACTTTGATTAAGGAGCCCCTGATAGACGAGAGCTCCAGAGGGCTGCTTCCACCTCCAGCCTGTCCCATTCATCCTCACACAACCTCCCCTGTTCTGTCTCACTCTGTCCAGTGGGTTATTTTCCTTGGCCCAGAGCCACTTCCGACTCAGATTCAGAGCTGACTGGAGTGTCACATCAAGAGTCTATGTTAATGTTTCAGATGAAAAAGCCCCTCCCCCCACCTCACGTCTGGGTTCCCTCTCTTTTCTCCTCAAGAGCAGGGATTCTGTTGTCTGTTTATCTTCACCGCTGAGGGAATGTCATAGTCTTTCAGAAGTGCTGTCTAAAAGGGATAAAAGAAACTCCCTGCATACCACGAATCCAAATGTATGCTTGGACATGAAGACATCGTGTTTTATATGGAGGAAAAAAAAATGCTTACAATGCTTCATTCAAACCTGATAACTATGTCACATCATCAATAATAATAGATGTCTTTTCTAAAGTAACACTGTTTTGCTCAAAAGTATTTCTTCCACCGTTAACTTACATTGACTGTTTTAATTATTAATTCTCAATTAGCTCAGCAGGTTCTTATTTATGTTTTATTTAAATTTCAACTTTGTGTCAGATGTTTGTAAAATAAGAACACACAAATCTGAAAATCAAAAATCAAAATCGACAAATGAGATGTTGTACTTTTAATGTGGATACAGAAGTTCAGATAATTTGGTCTTGGAAGAAGGAAGAATAAATGTTTGAGCTTGTATTATCTGGGATCTGAGCATGATAGTCCATTTTACTTTTTTATGATATCAAAAAATATATATACACAACTGTTCAAAACTGTGGGGTTGATTATTTATTTATTTATTTATTTGTATGTTTTTAATGTTCTTAGACTGGATTTATTTGATAAAAAATACAGTAAAACAGCAATATTGTGAATTATTACAGTTTAAACAAACTGTTTTCTATTTGAATATATTCTAAAATATAATTTATTCCTGTAATTTCTGTATTACTCCAGTCTTCAGTGTAACATGATCCTTCAGAAATCATAATATTTAAATATTCATTTAATATGCTGATTTACTTCTCAAGAAACTTTTCTTATTATTATCAATGATGGAAACAGTTGTGCTGCTTCATGTTCTTATGGAAATGGTGATACATTTTTGTATTAGGATTCATTGATGAATAGAAAATTCAAAAGAGCAATATTTCTTTCTCAGTAAAAGCACAGTTACTGACCACACACATTTGAATGGTAGTGTATTAATGATATCTTACTAGTAATTTTCTCTTGTCTAAGAATGTTTGCCACAGTGCTGTTATTCTTAGTCTTAATACAGATCTGGATGCTGGCGAAGGCTGTCTGATGAACCTCTGACTTTGAGGCTGCAGCAGTTCAGAGCATCTTGGCATCATTAGAAACCAAACCTGAAGACCATCCGCAACCATTTCCATCACGAAGAGAGCACTTACCACCCTCCTCTGCCCTTCCTTCTGATGACTAATTAAGCCTAATCAATTACAATTTGATGACTCCCTGAGTTGACTTCATGTGAGATGAATGCTGTATAATGTGCCTGTTTAATGAAGGAGTAATCAGACAGGCTTTTGTGTACTGTATGTCAATCAGCTGAATGAAAACTCTCTCTAAATACAGATATAAAATGTCTCGCTGCGCAGTCTCTGGCATTAAAGAGATAATTCACCCCAAAATGAAAATTCTGTCATCATTTACTCACCCTCCTCTTGTTTTAAACCTGTATGAGTTTCTGTTGAGCACAAAAGAAGATATTTTGAAGACTGTTGGTAACTGAACAGTTGACGATAACCATTTACTTCCATAGTATGGCAAAAAATACTATGTTTGTAAATGGCTACCATCAACAGTTTGGTTAACAACATTCTTCAAATTATTGTGTGTGTGTGTGTGTGTGTGTGTAGTATAGTATATTAGGTGAATTTTATACAACCTGATCTCACGACGAAAACGTACCTGTGGGAACTTTTTCGCAAGACGCGAAATATGTAGCGCCACGTACAGTACATTTCGTGACATATTCGATGTGAAATGTCCACTGGGTGGTGCTAAAAGAGTGTTCATTTTTTTCCCCCCAGAACAGACGAACGTACATATGGTACGTTTTATGTGACGTTGGTTTTGTAGGTGTTGCCGCACTTCTGACTTGAAATGTCCGTTGAGTGGCGCTATAAGTCTAAGGCTCCGTGACGATTAAAATAACGTACCATCTGCACTACATCTAAACCTACCTGATAGTATGAACAAAAGCAAATGTGATGTAAAATCTCAATCGCAAGCATGGGATTCATACTCAAGGATTCCACATCCTAAGTCCAATTCAGTGCCGAATTGAGCTTGTTACGTCCCGGAAGTGAAACATAGAGCTGTAATCATAACTGTGTACGAAAACGATTACAAGTGCTCACTGTTTTACCACTTCTAGTGTCCATTTCTGGAAACTGCAGTTATATGCACTTATTGGTACATATTTCGCATCTTGCAGAAAAGTTCCCACAGGTACATTTTCGTCATGAGATCAGGTAGATTTTATAGCTATATATCAGTATATTCCTTTAAAGATTATTGTATTATAATTTAAATCTACAGAGAAAATAGATAATGTGTAATAAACACTTAAATGTGTATTTTCTTTCCACTAGTCTGAAAGAAGTCAAGTTATGAAAGCAAAATAGACAAAAATCTCAAAATTGACCAGTGCATGAAAAAAAAAAACATTGCCTTTGTCTGAATTGTGTTGCCTTAAGGGAAGATGCTGGTCAAAATAAAACACATAGATTGTCATAAATCCAATATTCCATAGTGGAACATAACACCATAATACTATCCTGAAGCAGAACGTGTGAGCGGAGCGACATCCCTGAGAATATCTAATCTACCAGTAGAGGCTATCCTTGGCTTGCGGCCATGTCTGTGTTTGACACTAGCCCATATTCTCTGGTGTGCTCTCACAGACGGTGGGAAAAGTGCCAGTTGAGTGTGACTAATATCAGGCTCCGAGTAAATTACACCACTGATCACCGGCACTCGCAAGGAGGTTACAAAATGGCCGATCCGCCGAGGAAAAGTGCCGTTTTACGACTCCTCACCACGGTAAACTTCAAATTAAAGCCTCTGTACTATCCGCCTAATGGATGATTGTGGCTCAAATGGGAGAGATTCAAGTGCTAAAGGTTTATAAGATGGCATATCTGAATCCTCCATGTTAGTCTTGAGGTATCGGTGTGGTAGAGTGAGGAACATTACTGCCCGAGTTTATGGGACTTGAAGAGTTAACAACACTTGCCGAAAAGTGTTACATAATGTCATCTAGTACCAATTAACCAATATTATAAAGCTCACTTGTGGATCCATAAGTGGATGTAATTTACAGGAACAGTTGCTTTCTTCTGCTGAACACAAAAGAAGATATTTTGAAGAATGTTGGTAACCAAACAGTTGCTGGTCCCCATTGACCTTAATACTATGAAATACTATGGAAGTCAACAGGAATCAGTGACTGTTTAGTTACTAACATTCTATGGAAGCCAACAGTTGTTGGTCCCTATTTTCGTCCATAAAATACAGTATGATTAACCAAACAGTTGCTGGTCCCCATTGGTCCCCATTGACCTCCATAGTATGAAATACTATGGAAGTCAATGGAACCAGTAACTGTTTGGTTACCAACATTCTATGTAAGTCGCTGGTTCCCATTTTGTTCCATAGAATGTTGGTAACCAAACAGTTGCTGGTCCCAGTCGACCTCCATACTATGGAAGACTATGGAAGTCAATATGGACTAACAACACTTGCTGGTCCCCATGGACCTCCATAGTATAAATACTATGGATGTCAATGGGAAACAACTCTTTGCTTACCAACATTCTATGGAAGTCAATAGTTGTTGGTCTCCAATTTCTTCCATAAAATGTGAGTAACCAAACAGTTGTTGATCCCCATTGACCCCCATACTATGAAATAGTATGGAAGTCAATATGGACCAACAACACTTGCTGGTCCCCATTGGCCTCCATAGTATGAAATACCAGCAACTGTTTGGTTACCAACATTCTATGAAACAAAATGGGAACCATTGATTTCTACAGAATGTTGGTAATGAAACAGTTGCTGGTCCCTATTGACCTCGATACTATGAAATATTATGGAAGTCAATAGGGACCAGCAACTGATTGGTTACCAACATTCTATGGAAGTCAACAGTTCTTAGTACCCATTTCCTTCCATAAAATATGAGTAACCAAACAGTTGCTGGTCCCCATTCATCCCCATAGTATGAAATAATATGTAAGTCAATGGGGACCAGCAACTGTTTGGTTGTCAACATTCTATGGAAGTCAACAGTTGTTGGTCCCCATTGACCCCAATGCTATCAAATACTATGGAAGTCAATAGGGACCAGCAACTATTTAGTTACCCACATTCTTCAAAATATCTTCTTTCGTATTCAGCAGAAGAAAGAAACTTAAACAGGTTTGGAACTACACGAGGGCAAGTGAATGATTCAGCGAATCATTTTAAGAGAACTATCCCTTTAAGTCCTGTCACTGAAATAAATTTTGACTTGACTGAAAAAAATCTCATTCATGATTGTGTTGATTAAAGCATTTCATGTTTAGACCCATGGCACACAGGCGAAAGACCAGTTCTCGCAGTCATTATCCCCCTTTGACATTCAGCAATGCAAAGACTGTTCAATATCATGTAACATTTCTGTCAGCACGATATTTCCTGATATTCATTTCTGCCTTCACTACAATTCAAACATTCAGCCTAAGTTCATGCACTCAGCTCTCGAGGACAAAGCCAGTATTGACAGAAATGTTCTTACCCTGAGGGTTGCATCCCTAAACATTTGGACTGGTTAAATCATTTAAGACCTTTCAAATGTCTGGCACATAATTGAGAGGAATACAGGCGGAGTGATTCTGAGCAGGAGCAAACGAATAATGGAGACAGTGGGATATGTGAACGGCATGCAGTAAACAAGAAGAGCGGCGCTCAAGGCTTAATCTGGGTCTCGGGAATGAAGAGAAAATGACATATCAGAGACTGGGGCCAGATCAGCAGATAACTGCAGCCTTTAAGTGACTTCCACAAGTAAACAATGCAGCATTCCTCCAGCTATTGTTTGCAGTATCACCCCATCGCTGCCTCTCCAAACTGACACACATGTTCTCTGCCACACTTTCATTTGTTTGACTTTGTCATAGCTGTTTAGAAACAAGCTTTTGAAGACGTTCTAACAAATTTCGGCACCACTTAAGTTCAATACTTCTTTGCTTTTCATAGAAAATATTCAAACTAACTGACCTAAATTTGGCTGCTAATAAGAAACAAAGACAATATAAATATACTTATGCAATATTTGAAATATACTTAAAATTTATAGCAACAACTGCCAGGTTCCCATCCACTTTTTTTCTTTGTTCTGCTATCAACAAAGTAAAAAAAAAAAAGAAAAAAAAAGCACAAGCTTTTGCATCAGGCTGTTATGTTGATAAATGCTAAATATAATGTTAAAAGACGAGAAAAGAGTGGAATTACAAGGTGAAATCTAGTGTCAAGAAGTCAATGGCATACTTACATTAACACAAAGGAAAAATGTTTGTTTTTTTTACTGTAAATATAATGTGTATTGTATTAAGACTTGTTAAATTGGCAAACAATGTTTTGGTTAAATAATTAAAAAAAAACAGCTAATGTTTGTTAGATTTATGCTAATTAGCAAAGAAACATAAACTTATAAAGATAAGTCGTTATGCCATTTTCCTTCTCTTTAATTTAATTTTGTTTTTAGGATACTTCTGGAAACAAGACAAGATACCTAATATTTTCACAGAGCAGCAAATTTAATTCTTAATTAAAAAAAAAAATAGTCAATGTATTACCAATGTTTAAAAATAACATTCATTAATTATTTGATAAATCTCCAAACTCTTTGTTTGATTATCAAAGTTCCTTTAAACAGTACAGGTTTTACTCACCAGAAGTGTTTTTCTATGAACATAAATAATGCAATGTATAATGTTCCTCTTAAGATGCCTGAACAAAATACCAGGGAAAAATGATATTGCGCATCAAAAATGCATAAAAAATATGATAGAAATGCAAAGCACTCTGTTAAGTAGTATATAACTTGTGTCCTCTTCAGTCAATGCCATATCATAGGCATTGAATAAAGTGTTGTTAAATGTGTCAGACGAAGTCTAGGAAAGGGTAAAAGTGAAGGACCACCAATTGTAATATTTGTTGGTGAAGACCGCCTTTTTCCCTCAGCTGGGATTTGGCCAGACGTGCCTCACTGGGAAATGTTTTACATGGGAACAAAGCAAAGGCTATGAACATACTCTCTCTCTCTCTTTCCACCCAGGGGGATTCCCTCAAATAATTCATCAAATGAATACTCACGACTTCTGTGGTACCGACTTGGTTGCAGGCTTGTTACTGGAAACATTGCTGCGTTCTGTGAAAAGAATTTCATGGAAATGTTAGAGAACAGGTTTGACTGCACATGTTCAAATACCAGCAATCTGGCACAGAACGCAATGTGTCAATAACACAGCATTCTATGATATTCTTTTACTGGAAATCAGAAGTTTATTGCTTTTTTGTCAGTACTGCTTGACGTTGAATTTGGCATGAACTAAAATATGACATGTAGAAGCAAAATCTTCCTTACTTCCATTGTATCCTGAGGTCACATGCTGGGAATCCTGCAAGAGAGTGAATGATATAATGAAACCACAAAAAAACAAAACAAAACAAAAAAAAAACCTAATCCAACATAATAACATCCGACTGCAAAAAAACAAAACAAAAAAAACATGCTACATTATGTGCGTTAACTCACATGGAGCAGCTACAGATGGGAAATAGTTCTGCTGATAGCTTTAATTGATTTTACACTAATACAATTAGAGCAGGCACACAAATCACATTCGAGCGGGTGATCCCGCCGATGCCACCATTACAAATGGATTTATAGAGTCAGCGTATTGTTAGCAATGTCATCCAAGCCAACTCATGAGATTCAGACCATGTCCTATTAAGAGAGAAATAGCAGAAGCCACAGTAAAGAGAAAACAGCATCATGGGATTTGAAGGGAACTTGAGTGGAAAGTCCAGTACTTACTTGCCCAATGGCTTTTAACAGGCCTGTTATTTCAATTTGAAATATCATTCCTTAAACTCTTCTCAAAGCAGAAAAAATACTGTAAATGTGATATAACTGTTTAACCTGTTTTCTAATAGACAGCAGAAGACCTGGCTACACAGAGTTACATAACTATCAGAAGTAATATGGGTCACACGTTGCCTCAAAGCAGCTGAGAGGTAAATTAATTTTGACATCATGATAATGACATTGCTTTATCCTTCCAACATCTTAGGATGTCTGTCAAATGACATCAGGTGATGATGTTATGACAACAGCCCAAAGTCTGCACAAAAAAATCAAGAAGTAAAGAGTGTGCAAGGGTACACACCCAAAAAAAAAAAAAACCCAGAGAGTATAAAATGAGGAAAATAAAACATTACTGATAAAGCTAAGGGATTAAACTATAATTTATAACCAGATTTGGATGACCTGAAGGATTAATCGTAATACAGCATGCAAATATTATGATGTAATTGATTGTATGCAAATATTATTATGACGTAATTGATTTTAAAAGCTAAATGTTATCCATGTATTCAAATGCAACATTTTTAAAATTTAAAGGGGTCATGAACTGATAAACCCAAATTCCCTTGATCTTTTGACATATAAAAGGTCATTGTACTTTAAAAGCATCCTGTAAAAACAGCTTATATTGAAGGCAGTCTGCCTAAAGGATAGCTTGTGGAATGTTCTACTCTGTGATGTAATAATGTGGATAAGCACCGCCTCCGCAGAAGAAGATCAACACTGTGTCCCAATTCGCATACTATCTGTCCTAAACAGTATTCGAAAATAGAATTAGTATGTCCCAAATCATAGTATGTTAAAAAAAGTATGCCAAAGATTACCGGATGGTCTACTACTTCCGGTTAGAATTCGAAGCGCAGATCGATGCACACTCTAACGGCTAATATTGCCCACATAACATTGCGCAGTGGACGGGGATTCAATTAGAACTACAAACACGCACAAAAAGTGTTAAAAACTACAAACATGGCGGATATGCGTGACCGACGGACTGGTAGAGAAAGGGATTTGAGTGATAAATAACCTGATTAAAAAATATTAATTTAATGTTATCCACATTATATTTCATCTGCAGCAACACTGTGAACTTTTATAATGATAAATTTGGTCATTAACTTTTAAATGCATCATTATGCAAACACATATGAGCAGCACCATTCATTCTCGGCATGAAAGACCCACGATGTATCTCTTCATTTCTTTCCAATACGGTAGGAAATCAAATTAAACCTAATGTGGATGATGTTAACTGTGATTGACAGGGCAGTTTAAACAGTTATAGGATGCACGTAACTAAGCAACAACGCGTCCGTTAAAGACGCAGCTATGACGAAGTAGTATGTCCCAAAGCGTGCCTACTATTCTGCTACATACTCAAAAGTATGTACTTTTTCTTCACAAAAAGAGTACATACTTTTAAGGCATAGTATAAGTAGGCGAATTGGGACGCAGCATTGCTTCTACAGAGCTGCCTGTTTAGCTCCACCCACTGATTCTACAGCGCTGCCTGTTTAGCTCCACCCACTGATTCTACATCACTGCCTGTTTAGCTCCACCCACTGATTCTACATCACTGCCTGTTTAGGTCCACCCACTGATTCTACATCACTGCCTGTTTAGGTCCACCCACTGATTCTACAGTGCTGCCTGTTTAGCTCCACCCACTGATTCTACAGCGTTGCCTGTTTAGCTCCACCCACTGATTCTACATCACTGCCTGTTTAGCTCCACTCACTGATTCTACATCACCCCCTGGTTAGCTCCACCCACTAACTCTACATCACTGCCTGTTTAGCTCCACCCATTGATTCTACATCACTGCCTGTTTAGCTCCACCCACTGATTCGCACATGTAGTGTAAAAAACGAGAGAGGCAAACGCAGGTCTATGCAGAAACCAAATGATAAAAATGGCTCAGGAAGACAACAAGATGCCGTGCAGTGCCAAGTTGTGGAAAAAAACAGTCTTTGCGTTGCCTTCCTTCTGATCCCAAAATTAGGAAAGAGTGGATTAACTTTATTTTTAATGAAGTTCCAGACCATATCAGTAAGATCTTCGTCCGTTGTTCACTTCATTTTACTGTGGATTCATTTACAAACAAGGCACAATTTGATGCGGGATTTTCAGAAAGATTGAAACTAAAAGACGATGCTATGCCGACTATATTGGATTCGACAGTAATATCACAACACACAAGTGTAAGTAACCGTTTTAACAGTTTAAAACTAAAAATACATTTTAAAAACAGTTCATTCAATAAATAAATAAATAAATAAATAGTCTGTACAAGGGGTTTGAGTTTAATTATCTCTTCCTGTACTTTGAAAATCCCAGAATACACTGCATAGTGAAAATAATAAATCCAAGATGGTGAACAAAACAACGGAAATGTCAATTATTAATATATGTACTATACTGCATTCAATAGTGAAAAGTATTAACAACAATATTTCAAACTAATTAGTAAATGACTATTTTACTCTGTATTTGTATATGCTGTGTATTTTAATGTCAGATTTTGTTAGCATGTTGCTAAACTAGCTGACAAAATTACACTAAAGCTTTCTTTTGTGAGAAGCACTATTTGTATGCGTGTGGAGTTGCTGCCTACAGGTATGTAAAGTGTTTCAAATCAGGTTCAATATGAAGCTATGCAGGTAATAGACCAGTAACAATTTAATACAGCGACCAATTCTCAAGATTAACTAGTTGCTTATTAGCATACACATATTGGCTGTTTATAAAGCACATATTCTGCATGACCATATTCTACATTGCTAATCCTACCCAATACCTAAACTTAACAGCTACCTTACTAACTATTAATAAGCAGCAAATCAGGCATTTATTGAGGCAAAAGTCGTAGTTAATGGTTTGTTAATAGCAAGAATTGGACCTTAAAATAAAGTGTGACCGAGTGTCACTATTGAACAAAGCCAGAAACATTCTGAAGAATATCAGCTTCTTGCTTTGCAAGCCCTATAATTAGCAATAGCATTTTATGTCATGATACTCCGTATTAACTCAGTAATGTTGACTAATGCTCTGTAATGTTGATGAAGTCCATTTAGTTTAAATTGCTCAAAGGCACAGAGGGAGAAAGAAAGAGAAACAGCCCACCTTTGAAAGGATGGGAAACTTGGTTTGTTCAGCTTTGCCTGGTGTGTGGATGGCAGTGAGAGGTGGAGGCCAGGAGTGGGTCATCTCCTACAACAATAACACAATAATAGTTATTATAATAACACAGACAGACAGATAGGTTGATAGATTATTTGCCTGTTGTTGAAATAAATCAGCGACATCTGAGCGCAGATTAAAATTCAAGGCTAAACATAATCAGAGATGCAGACGCTAAGAGAGCAATGAGCAATTTTATGAAAATAAATAACACAAGCCACACAATTTTATCAATTATTAACGGTGGGAAAAGAGATGAAGGTATCCTAAGAGCATAAGTACATAAACATCTTGTTCAGTTATCAGAAGTGACACCGAAAATGACGATGGCAAACAATCACAGATAATCCCTCAGAAGAGAGCTTATTTATTAAACTTGCTTTCAAGTGAACTGCCATCTTGCCTAATGACACCACACGCAGGAACACTGTGAAATCTCCAGGGCACAAACACCACACTCTCTCCCTAGAAAACCTGTGTTATTACATTCCAGAAAAATGCACACAAAATCCATTCATTTCTCCGAGCTTCAGTGGGGGCGAGGCATGGCGGTGGAAGCTTTGAGTTGCAAATGAAATTTATTAAAAGCAACGGAGCGTTGCTCCTGGAGCCAAACAAGGTTATCCAAACACGAGCAGGCCGGATCCGCGACTGTTTACTCTTACGCTTCTCGGACAGCTCAGCTATACATCCCACACATATCTGTGTTCAGATGGGAAACATTTCGTTCTGACAACCTTTAGTGTACTTAAAAATGTTAGTAAACTGCTACATTCGTATTACATACCAAATATGAGTTATGTATTTTCCTTTACCCTTCCTTTTTTATGGTCCTTTATTTTCGTTTGCAATGATACTGTGGCCTCAAGAAGTGTTTAAGTTATGCTCAAAGAAACATAAAGTTCATGCAAAAATGGTTCTTCATGCTATGAGATTTGGAGATCACTTGTTCACCAATGGATCCTCTGCAGTCAATGGGTGCCGTCAGAATGAGTCCAGACAGCTGATAAAAACACCACAATAATCCACAAGTAATCCACAGCACTCTAGTCCATCAGTTAATGTCTTGTGAAGTGAAAAGTTGTGTGTTTGTAAGAAACAAATCCATCATTAAGGTGTTTTAATTTTAAACTGTTGCTTCCGGCCAGAATATAATTCATAACGCTTCCTCCAGTGAAAAAGTCATCTTGCCTGAATCAGGAGAGAAATCTGCACAGATCAAGCACTGTTTACAAGTGAAAACAGTCCAAAACAACTCTAAACAAATGTGTTGTGGATTTTAATGTGAGAGAACAACAGAGAATGGACTTTTTCACTGGAGAAAGTGATATTATGGATTATGGACTTATTATATTATATTTTGGCTAGAAGCTTTGGTTTAAAGTCAAAACCTCTTGATGGATTTGTTTCTTACAAACAAACTTTTTTTTTTTTTTCACTTTACAAGTCATTAATTCATGTACTGGAGCCATGTGGATTATTGTGATGTTTTTATCAGCAGTTTTGACTCTCATTCTGACGGCACCCATTCACTGCAGCAAGTGATGTAATGCTAAATTTCTCCAAATCTGTTCTACATCTTTAAACACCTTAAGGTGATTATATTTTCAGATACTTTTTGGGTGAACTGTTTCTTTAAATATGTATAAATATGTTTTTTTGTTTTTGTTTTTTTTGCATTACATAAGATATCAGACCAAGTAACATTTATTTTAAAGGAAGAAAGCATATACACACTTTTCAAACAAACAAACAAACAAACAAAAAAATGTTCATTTTTAAAACAAAAGTGGGCTGCACTTTATTTTAAGGTGTTGTTGTTACAGTGTAATTATACAGAGTAATTATAAGTGCTGAGTAATATTAAGTAACTATATATACTTACTATATAGTTAGGGTTAGGATTAGGGTTACTTGCATGTAATTATGCATAATTTATTGTTATTATGAAAGTAGTAAAGTGTTACCCAGAAGTGTAATTTATACTTTAGTGGATCATGTTGAAAGTTAATGTGATTCTGTACACATGTGGTTAATCTGCTAGAACACCTGAGTGAACTTGAGGAGAACTGACCTCATACATCTAATAAAAATCAGCAGTTGATTAAAAGTTATTGCAAGAATGGCTCATAAAAGGGGATTAAAGGGGACTTCACTGCGAGGCATGTGGAAATCAGATGAGAGCATGCAGGCACACTTTAACCACTTAACACACTGTGTCATGTGTACCGAGATGTTCCTGTCTGTCAAACTTCTGTGCATAGAATAGAAGCGTATGAATCTTGCATTAGATATAATATATCAAATGGTGCAGGAGCTTTTCTCAGAACTGGTTTAGTTCTGAGAAAAGCTCCTGCATCATTTGATATATTAAGATTCATACGCTTCTATTCTATGCACAGAAGTTTGACAGACAGGAACATCTCGGTACACATGACACAGTGTGTCAAGTGGTTAAAGTGTGCCTGCATGCTCTCATCTGATTTCCACATGCCTCGCAGTCAAGTGACACACTGCAAAATATTCATGGTCCGCTCAGGATCTGCCAGATGAACACAAACTACATTAACTCACAGTATAAAGTTTAATATTGTTTACCTATGAAGACATAAACCACTAACATAAAAAAACAATTATTTTAATCCAGCTATTATTATTATTATTATCATCATCACCATTTATTATCATTAATGCTGCCCATTTGTCATTAATATATTCTCAGGCACTGTAACATCCAGCTGCATCCAACTAAAGCTGCAAATCTGCTCAACCTGGCTCTGTTCTAGATGTTTTATGGAGCTTAAGTTATGTAATGGGAATGTGTGCATGAGCCTGGATCAGTATTTTCTGCTGTTTGGAAAACGTGCTGATGGCTTAGCCTTTCTCTTCCTGGAGAATCACTTCATTTCTTGGACCTCTTTGAGAACAGGAGATAAATGGGCAAATGGGCCTTTGGTGCAGCGTGTGCACTTAATGCATGACACGCTACTGTTAAAAAGTTTGGGGTCAGTACTATAAATAGAGTCTGTACAATCGGTTTGAGCAATTTTCCGTACAATTTATTTTTTGTTTGATTTTTCATTTAATTTTTTAAAATAAATTTATTTATGCATTTATTTATTTATTTTTTATGTATTCGTATATATAGGATTTACTCATTATATACTAAGGAGTTAATGATTTTATTCAGTTGGGATGCATTAAATAGATCAAATGTGAGAGTAAAGACTGATAGATAGATAAATAAATAAATAAATAAATAACAAAAAATGACATTTCAAATAAATGTATTTCGTTTGCACATTCTATTCATCAAAGAATCCTGGGAGAAAAATAATAATAAAAAATGGGGAAATAATAATAATAATAATAATAATAATATATATATATATATATATATATATATATATATATATAAAACAGTATTTTTGATTGCATAAATGGAGCCTTGGAGAGTATTAAAATGTTAATAATTATTAATATATATTAATAATTAAAATAAATGCAACTTCTGAAAGAAGAATAGTAATTATTATTATTATTATTATTATATAAAATAGAAAACAGTTATTTAAAATTGTGATATTTTAAAATATTATATATTACAATATTTTTGATTGCATAAATGCAGCCTTGGTGAGTATTAAACCAAGTGACTATTAAAATGTTAATAATTTAAATTAATGATATTAAAATATTTAATGGTGAAATGGGTTGTGAATTAGGAAAATAAATAAATAAATAAATAAATAAACCTTTTGAACAGTTATGTATTTTTAAGCTAAAGGACCTTCTTTGTAGGGATATGCAAAATCACACATTTCTAGATAAACAAAGCACATATTTCTAGACAGATATTCTCTATATTCTGTGCTCTGCATTTAACCCATCCAAGTGCACACACAGAGCAGTGAGAAGTGAACACACACACAAACATACACCCAGAGCAGCGGGCAGCCAATGTTGCAGCGCCCGGGTAGCAGTTGGGGGTTCAGTGCCTTGCTCAAGGGTCTCACCTCAGTCGTGGTATTGAGGGTGGAGAGAGCGTTGGATATTCACTCCCCCCACCTACAACCCCTGCCGGACCTGAGACTCGAACCCGCGACCTTCGGGTTACAAGTCCGACTCTCTATCCATTAGGCCACGACTGCCCCTTAGTAGCGTAAAAGAATTTCCGCCTGCATTATTGTCAATGGACAGACGCTACATTTGTGAAGAAAATTAAACTAATTTAGTTGGACTTCGCAATAAACGTCAATATTTAAAACCGTTTATTTATACTGATGCTCTACCATATATTTCATCCTTCATTTTAATGTGTAACATTATCTGATCGGCGCGATTGTCAGAACTGTCGCTGCTACCAGTCATGACATTAATGAATAGCAGCACGCTGCTCAAATTACTCCCAGAGGAATAATCGGGATGATTTAAATTTATTTTTGATATTATTTTGTTTATTCTCGCATTATATTTACTATAATTAACCTCCCGTTTCTGTATACAGTATAATGTTGTTCAGTCATTGCACTCAATCACACAGGATATGACTCGCTATTAAGATGATCAATCTAGTTATTTCTGAATAATCGTCTATGGGCTGGAAATATTTGTTTATTTGAACAACTTTAATTTGATGTAATTATTGAGGATCGCACCGTAAGCATGAAAAATATGAGCATTATTGTTTAATACAGTAAGTTTCCCCATAACCTTTAATTTAATCAAAAGTCGTAATTAATATTTTAAGCTTTGGCTAACTGAAATGCTGAATTTTACATAAATAAATCACAACAATCCCATGCTATGGGCACAGCCACTGATACAAGCTGCAGTGGAAGGTTTTTTTACGCTACTATTTGAAACTTCCGCTTTTTGAACACGGAAGTGTGATAAAGGCCTATAGTAGAGGTCTCAAGATGCATTCTTAAAAGCTGGATTATTTTGTAAACTGTATGTTGTCTTAAAACACAACACTGAACAAATACATCTACATGTGTGCATAAATTTACATTAAAAGAACCATTGTAAATTGCTCTGCCAATAATAGAGTAAATGACATATATTCAACGAACATATAGGTTAAATACCTGTAACCTTTTGTTGCACAAAACTATCACAGTTAAAACAGAAACAGAGACTTTTGTTATGCATAATAACAGGCAGGCTATTTAAAGTCCCATACAAACTGTCTTGAAATGTATTGTTGAATGCGTTGGGCTTGTTAAAAAGGTGGCTCTTTGATGGCTGCAGGAGTGCTGCTTTAAAAGAGCTGAATTTGGAGATGTGACTTCTCTCAGAGAGTTTACCATGCTGACAGTCTACAGCACACTGAAGCAGCACAGCTCTCAGCATGATAACATCCCACCCTCCTCTCTGAATTCATTACCTTTAAAGTGCTGCTGCCAAAAATGTTAAAGCTAAAAGAAAAATCTGAATAAATAATCTACTCAACCTCCCTAATCTAAGAGTTGACCATGCTGGCCCATTCCTAGCTCTTTGACAAGTAATATTTAGACTTTGAAAGTAATATTATCTTGCATTAAACCACTTTTGAATAAAAACAGGTGAATTAGATCATAATGCATAAAACACACATTTTAAGGTTACCCGGCAACGTATTTTTTTCAGTCAAGTGACATCTGTACTTTCTAATTCCATTTAATACACTGTTTATGTTCTTGGCAGTATTTTAGTATCAATTAGATACTATTATAGTTTTTATTAATATGTTGAATAAATTTTATTTGGTCACTTTATTTTTAGGTCAAAATCTCGCTATTAACAAACAATTAACTACGACTTTTGCCTCAATAAACTCCTAATTTGCTGCTTATTAATAGTTAGTAAGGTAGTTGTTAAGTTTAGGTATTGGGTTAGATTAGGGATGTAGAATATGGTCATGCAGATTATGTGCTTTATAAGTATTAATGAACAGCCAATATGTTAATAATAGGCTAGTTACTAGTTAATAGTGAGACTTGGTCACTATACTAAAGTGTTACGACCCCCCCCCCCCATTTTTAATTTTAATTTTAGTTAAAGTTTTAGTAATTTTGTTCTGTGTTTTTGCCACTTTTCATAGTTGTCATTTCCTTTTTTTTATTCAGATTTAGTTTTTGTTATTTTAAGCTAAATTCAAATGACAAATGTTAGTTGAAAGTATATATCTGTACCAATTAAATGCCGTCGGACCATTTTTTGTATTTTAGTTTACTAGGTTACAAATGGGGACCAATTCTCACTATTAACTAGTTGCTTATTAGCATGCCTATTATTAACATATTGGCTGTTTATTAGTATAAAGCACATATTCTGCATGACCATATTATACATACCTATTTCTACCCAATACCTAAACTTAACAACTACCTTACTAAGTATTAATAAGCAGCAAATTAGGAGGTTATTGAGGCAAAATCATAATTAATTATTGGTTAATAGCAAAAATTGGACCTTAAAATAAAGTGTGACCAAAAGTTCTCATCAGAAAAAAATTCAACGAGACAATTACTGATGAAACGCTTTGAAAATTCTTCAATCTTATTTTGATTCCTCTCTGTTAGCTTGCAGTTATGCATTATGACATCACAAGGATACTTCAGTGGATTTTCCCATGTCACAATTCGGAGGAATGTGGATTGAATCCTTAGAGACTGAAGCAAAACACGTCCTCATTCATGAGTCACATGTGAGTCAACATCAGCGCCGCTCAAGTGTGAGGGAGCTCAGCGGTTCCTCTGAGCAATCCCACCATGCACTTCAGCAGACAGATGTCCTCTGGGTTGCCCTGGCAACATGTTCTGCCTCTGTCCTCACTGACAGAATACAAGATGTGCGAACAGAGTCACTTGACTGCACCTCACTTACACTGATGTCTGTGGCGGCACGTCTTAATATCACAAAAAAAGAGACATTTTGAAGAGCTTAATGGGTAACGCTTGCTATGAAGCGTGTATATAAAATGCATCATAAATGTATACATGCATTCACAATTCACTTTTACAGATTCAACCTTAAAATGTAATGCATTAAAACTAGTGCTCTCAAATGATTAATTGTGATTAATTGTGATTAATCGCATCCAAAATAAAAGTTTTTGTTTATATATATATATATATATATATGTGTGTGTGTGTGTGTGTGTGTGTCCGTGCTTCCAGAGCGCCCTCAAGATCCGCCATGGCCGTCCAAGCTCTCTGATCCGCCATGGCCGCCCGAGTCTCCTGTCCCGCCATGGCTACCAGACTCCCCTGATCCTCCATGGCCGCCGGACTCCCCTGATCCGCCATGGCTGCCGGACTCCCCTGATCTGCCATGGCCGCCGGAGTCCCTTAACCCGCCATGACCGCCGGACTCCCCTGACCCGCCCTGGAGGCCTCCCTTGTCCCGGTCCTGCAGTGGCCTCCAGGGTGCCCGCCCCCCCTCCCCGGTGGAACTGTTGCGGCGCGGGACGTGCCTTCCAGGAGGGGGGAGTAATGTTAGGAGTTGGGACTTCAGTTTGGTTTTCTGCTTCATCTATCTGTTCCTGTTTTCCCAGCTCTCCTGCGCCTCCGCTGGTCCCGTCCAGCTCTTCTGCGCATCCGCTGGTCCTGTCCAGCTCTCCTGCGCCTCCGCTGGTCCCGTCCAGCTCTCCTTCGCCTCCGCTGGTCCTGTCCAGCTCCGCGCTGTCAGAGCGCCCCCAAGAGTCCGCGCTTCCAGAGCGCCCTCAAGATCCACCATGGCCGTCCAAGCTCTCTGATCCGCCATGGCCTCCCGAGTCTCCTGTCCCGCCATGGCTACCGGACCCTCCTGATCCGCCATGGCCGTCCAAGCTCTCTGATCCGCCATGGCCTCCCGAGTCTCCTGTCTCACCATGGCTACCAGACTCCCCTGATCCTCCATGGCCGCCGGACTCCCCTGATCCGCCATGGCCGCCGGACTCCCCTGATCCGCCATGGCCGCCGGAGTCCCTTAACCCGCCATGGCCGCCGGACTCTCCCGACCCGCCCTGGAGGTCTCCCTTGTCCCGCTCCTGCAGTGGCCTCCAGGGCGCCCGCCCCCCCCTCCCCGGTAGAACTGTTGCGGCGCGGGAGTAATGTTAGGAGTTGGGACTTCAGTTTGGTTTTCTGCTTCATCTATCTGTTCCTGTTTTCCCTTATTTGATTTTGTTTCGGTTTTCCTCAGTTCCTTATTAGCTAATTAATGTTTAGTCTGGTCACCTGTGTGCCATTAATCTCGTTTACTCCTTTTGTTTCCGTTTCTTTATAAGCATTCAGTTTTGGTTTAGTGTTTGTCCAGTCTTAACATTATATGGATGTTCATGTCTTGTAATTTGGAAAACTTTGATTAATTAAAAGCCTGTATTAACTTTACTCGCTGTTTCCCATACTCCTTGGAGGAGCATCATGTAACAGTGTGTGTACTGTGTATATTTATTATATATATAAATATACATACATACATACAGTATATATTTTAAAAATATTTACATGTATTTACATGTATATATTTATATTAATGTACTGTAATTTATATTATATATAAATATATTTAATATATAAACAACATACTTTTATTAAATATATACATGCATGTGTGTGTATTTATATATACATAAATATACACAGCACACAACTTTTATCTTGAACGCGATTAATCGCGATTAATCGTTTGACAGCACTAATTAAAACACAAAATTGCATTGTTTGTTTTGCATTTATGATGTCACCTTCCTATATTTTGTCTTATGTACTGCTAAATAAATAAATAAGCTAAAACGAAAAGATTATAAGTGAAAAAAAATGTTATGTGATAACATGTTTTATAATGTATTATACTCTTGTAAGTCGTGAGTATGAATAAGAACTATGCATTTGTATTATTATGTAACTGGGTACAGCTACTTAAAAAAATGTAAAAGATTACATTAGAATTTTAGAATGTATATAAAGAATATTTTCAGAACGCATCATTGCATATGTCATCACTTAATGTATAAAATACGTACTCGAGTATGAAGAACTATTATGAATGGCGCATTTATACATCATAAAAACATTCTAGACTAATTATAAAATGTCATACTAACAAGAACGTAAACATTCTGTTAAAAAAAAAAAAAGATGCAGCTGGAAACAAATTAAATATCATGATTTTGAAAGCTATTAAGACTCATAATGAGTATCCAACAATAAACATTGTGAGACTTTCATTCAAAATAATGTAAAACATGACAGGTTTCATTTCACTGCCCTCAGCCTGTATGAACACATTCTTAAAGGTACATTCTGGAACAATAGGCCTATCAGTCCTAATGTAATGGGGCTTCTCTTTTAAAACGAACCTTTACTCTTATGACAGTGAAGTGCCATTGTGTGTAAAGCGGGGCTGAGCAGGTGACCAGGTGTAATTAGCGTGCTGGAGAGAAAGAGAGTCAATCCAACTCACCCGCAGAATTTCCTCCACACAACTGGAGTCGTTGGGCAGGCTGACCTGTGGAGAAATGGATAAGAAATCTCTCATTAAAAAGGCTACCGTGAACGTGTGAAAGCAAGAGAGAGAGATAAAGAAGAAAAGCTGTAACGAAAGACCAAAAATCAAAACACAAGGTTTTAATTATTCACTTTTGTGGGAACATATACTGTAATTAAAGGTCACCTACAATTTTCAGAAAAGCCTTGTGAGCTGCCTCGCTGTCTACACAGACAACTGACTTCTAGCAAAGACAGCGTTGTAAATAAAATGGAAGCTCATAAGTAACTAATTGGAACAGCAAGTCCATATGGCATACAAATTGTGTTATTCACATGTGCTTAGGTGACTCGACACACAGTTGACCCCAACATAGCTTGGCATTGCAGACTTAACTACTGTATATTAAAAATAAAATAAAATAAAATAAAATAATAGACATTTGTATTTAATAAATATATTTAATAACATTAAATTAATATTTTAATATTTAAAAAAATAAATTTAAATAATATATTAAAATAAAATAAAATAAATTAATGTATTTAATATGCATTTGCATTCAATACATGTATTTAATAACATAATTTAATTTGATTATTTCTTAAATTAAATTACATTAAATATTTAAAATATTAAATTTAAAACAAAATAAAGTAAATTAAAATAAAATAAAATAAATGTATTTAATACAATGCATAATAAATGTATTTAATAAAAATAAATTAATTATTTGTAAATTAAATAAAATAATTAAATTAAATTAAATTGAAATACATATTAAATTTAAAATAAACTAAAATAAATGTATTAATTTATTTTCAATATACATTTGTAATTACATTTGTATTAAAATATATTATTTTTTATTATTTTAATTAAATTAAATTAAATTAAATTAAATATTAAAATAAATATTACATTTAAGATAAAATAAAGTAAAATAAATGTATTTAATATAATAAATTATAATTTAATAAAATATTTTTAATTATTTTGGAAATTGAATTCAGTTAAATATTAAAATAAAAATTACATTTAAATTTAAAATAAAATAAAATAAAATAAAATAAAATAAAATAAAATAAAATAATTTTCTTGAGTAGTGTCCAACATCCTGAGGGAACAATTTCACAAAACTAAAAGCAACAGTAAAATTACTTTGATGTTACAGACAGTTATAAAAAAAAAAAATAATTTAAATAATAAATAATTTTATTATAAAAAATTAGGTATCTGAAGGCTCTTTTTATTTAAAGTGGACAAGAGGAAATAGCGGCTAAAGCATCTCATTAGCCCATCATTAATAATACAAATGGGAGTAATCAGGTTCAGTCTGGGACAGGCAAGGTGTTTGTCCTAAATGAGGTATCTTAGAAGACAGCAGCTCTCTAAGTATAGGCAGCTTTAGAACAAAGCGAAACGCTTCACGCCAGAGCGAAAGTCCCACAGCACACCTTTGAAGATTGATTAGTTGCGAGATGACATCATAATTGAGTGTCTCCGAAGAGGACGCTCTTGGATAATGGAGGCTCACGGTTCTCACACCAACGCTTCTCAAACGCTGCCTGGGAATTGGATAATCACCAGCTTGCATCTGATCATCATAAGGCATGGAAATGTCAGCAAGTAAGCATGTAACCACAATGATTCTCTGACACTTAACAGACAGAAGATGAGAATACTAATTAAGGGCTAGCAAGGCCCCTGTTGACTAATAGACTGCAACTGGCACAACATAAGAGACCAAAAGAATGATTATAATTGCAAATTCATTGCACAGTAAATCATAGATGCTAGATGTTCTCTAGAATTAACTAGTTCATCTTTGAAGATTTTTTATTTTTTTGGACATGAAGACATATGAATACAGATTGGACACGTAAAGCTCTAAGCACTTCCAAATCTCTCTGAATGCAGAGGTTTACATATTCATGTCCAGACAATAATCTGAATAACATCTACTTTACATTTCCTCACAGTGGCCAGAAATATCACAAACACACACACAAACGCTTGGCCAAAGCACTGCATGAGCGCTGTCTCTGTTGTATATACAGTTATTAGAGTTACATTCAGATGTCTGAGACACTAAATTCATGTGTTATTATTAGGGCAGCTAGCTATAAACATGTTGACAGTTTAATAACTTTAACTAACTTTCTCATCAATAATCTCTGTAAACTGTTGATTCGATGATAGTTGTTGATCTGAAAGAGAAAACTGTAATATATATCAAATATTCACTATATATTTGTAATGAGTTTATTCTTTATATTCAATTCAGCAACATCACAAATATATATAATTTTAAAATAAGCTTTTGTGTTTTGTCGTTGTTTTGCAAAATATATCCATTCATTTTCCAAACCACTTATCCTCCGGGTTGCATACATATAAATAATATTATATATATATATATATATATATATATATATATATATATATAATTTTTTAATATTAATGGTTGATAAATTAGAATGTATCAGAACTGTTTCTAAATTTATGCTCAAAAAAAAAAAAGTTTCTTATTATCAATGTTGAAAACAGTTGGGCTGCTTAATATTTTTGTGGAAAAAGTGATACACTACAATTCAAAAGTTTGGAGCAAAAGAAATTATTCAGCAAGGATGCACTAAATAAATCAAAAGTTACATAAAAGATGTTTAAAATGTTACATGTAATATTATCAAAGATTATGAAAGTTTTTAACATTGATAATGATATGAACCATTATTAATAACTGAACAACAAAAATAACTCACAATTTTTAGGCAGCAAATCAGCATATTAGAATGATTTCTGAAGGATCATGTGACACTGAAGACTGGAGTAATGATGCTGAAAATTCAGCAATAAATTACATTTTAAAATATATTAACATAGAAAAAATTTATTTTAAATTCTTATAATATTTCATTATATTACTATTTTTTTTTCTGTATTTTGATTAAATAAATGCAGCCTTAGAGAGCATGTAAGAGACTCCTTTCAAAAACAATAAAAAGTATTAATTATTCCAAACTTTTTTCTTTTAGGTGTATTTACGTTCATGTCCTGCGTAGAATATATTTCAGGGCTTTGACTGTGAAGGTGACATTCGTTCCCTCTGGCTGTCTGTCTGGATGATGACATCAGCGACTGCAGGCGTTGCATGAGGTGAACTCGCACTGTAAAGGTCAGCTGATCTGACCTCAGTCCACATGTGAGCGCCGAGCCACAATGTGCCTAACGCAGAAAACCACTGTCACGTTCAGAGAAGCATCCTGGGCAAAAATTGTATCAATACCATGATAAAATTCAATACCATGTGGATATTTACATTTTAAAAACATAATTCTATTCTACATAATCCTACAATATTTCTGTAGTACCGGTAGTACTAAGTACTGCAAAATTCACTTTTTTTGTAAAATATATCTAACCTTTATCCCCATATCTCACGTCACATGTTTTTTCTTTCTTTCTTTCTTTCTTTCTTTCTTTCTTTCTTTCTTTCTTTCTTTCTTTCTTTCTTTCTTTTTTATAAACAGGAACATGTACACCTACTGATGAAACATTGCACCAGGAATTTTTTGTTTATCTGAAAGTGAAAGTTAATGCAAAAAAATAAATAAATAAATAAATAAAACACTTATAATATAATATAATATAATATATACTTATAATTCAAATAATAAATTATAAATAAAAAGATTTCTCATGATAGTTCATATTTTTTTTATTTTATTTTTTTTTTTTTTGGTGTGGTACATGTGTCACTTTAAAATTCCAAGAATTTTTCACGTTTTTGATAAGTCAAAAGTGAATGCGGTAAAGACATGGTATTAACATAGTAATATTCAAAACTTTAACTTTTTTTTCACATTCACCCATTAATGTTATTAATGTAAGAGGTTTATAATCAGATACAATGTTGTTTTAGATGAAAAATGTGACCCTGGAGCACAAAACCAGTCTTAAGTAGCACAGGTATATTTGTAGCGATAGCCAAAAATACATTGTATGGGTCAAAATGATCAATTTTTCTTTTATGCCAAAAATCATTAGGATATTAAGTAAAGATCATGTTCCATGAAGATATTTTGTAAATTTCCTACCTTAAATATATCAAAACTTAATTTTTGATTAATAATATGCATTGCTAAGGACTTCATTTGGACAACTTTAAAGGCCATTTAGATTTTTTTGCACCCTCAGATTACAGATTTTCAAATAGTTGTATCTCGGCCAAATATTGTCCTATCCTACCAAACCATACATCAATGGAAAGCTTATTTATTCAGCATTCAGTTGATGTATATATAATAATAAAGGGTCACAGATATTAAGTAATGACTGTTTTATAAAGCAACAATACAGATTTTGAATGCATTATGAAGGTAAAATAAAATAAAATAAAATAAATTGAATTTTTAATATCATCACAACACTACTATAGACTCCAAAAGACTGATTCTATCGCTGCCTTCTTTCAACCTAAAAACCCAGCAGACACCCAGCATCCTTAAAGATGCCTCCCTGGCCAGCAGAGTCGCTCAGGCCATTGTAAACACAGCTCTCAGACATAAACTTCCTGTTTGCTCAGGGCCAGCACATAATATCCTGTTCCCATAGAAACGGAATGTTGGAGCTCAGCCGCTCTAATCAGAAGTTGCTCTGCCATTGTCCTGCTCCGCTCTGATATTAAGAGCATGGTGTAGAGAGCCCATTCCTCTGACACAGGAGTTCATTTCTCCGTTACCTGTGGTGAACCCCATTTCCATTCTAGTTGTGACACTAAAAGGCGCTTTGCGCCGCGCTCTGAATGCAAAGCTCGCTCTTATTGCCTCTGGCCTGACAGAAAATGTCAGTGATATGAAGGAGGACTCGTTCCCACTGCTAAATTGTTTATGCCAGAGAAAGTCTCATTTTTGTTCAAGAACAGCTGAAGTTACACTCGCTCTTATTCGAAATCCCTCCAAAACAGAGCAATTTGGAAAGCTTGCAAAAGTTACAGTAAAATTTAATGTGTGTGAGCAAGAGGCTGGACACTGAAAGTGTTTGCGAGAGCCTTTGAGGAGGGCAAATTGCTTTTATAATCATGTAATGTGTATATTTCGAGGCCCAAAGAGAAGCGCAGAGAGTCACCCGTACACCTCATATCCCCCTGCCGTATTCTGGGAAATGACGGGAAAAAGGGACCGTCCAGCTGCGATCTTATTTCCACGTTTCAGCGGGGAACCTCCCAGTACTTGCAGATACAATGCGATTGAATGGGTTTCCAAATGATTTCCGTGCGACTGGCAATATCCCATCATGAATCAAAAAGGCTTCTTGGGTTAAGATTATTGGAAAGTCAAATATTGCAAAGCCAAAAAGCAGTGCTACCAAAAGTAATTTGAAAAATCGAGCATTTTTATTGCCTGTTGGTTTTTAAATATATTTTTGAGCTTTACATCAAGAAAATAGTGTAATATAAAATAATATAATATAATATAAATAAATAATATTATATAAAATATTTATATAATATATAATACACTGTAATTAATGACAGCTGCTATTAGTTAGCAACTACATATTGAATCACAACTTCTTGTTTCAAATTAAAAAAAATAAGTGTTTGTGCTTGACTTAAAATTTTAAGTTTAGTTAACATTAGTTTAGTTAAGTTGGATATTTAAGTTATCTCAACAAATTTTAAATTATTATAATTAATTGCACCAGGATTTTAACAGTGTATATTATATTATATTATATTATATTATATTATATTATATTATTATCTTGGTGTAAGGGAAGAACGATGTGCATTAATATACAATAACTTATGCTTTTTAATTATTCCATATTTTTACCTTATCTTTGTACATATGGCGCTATAAAATGCTACTATATGACATGAGTAATATTCATAATGTAATGAATAAAGAAATGCATACATTTTTGGATGATCTTTTCTATTAATCTCAATTGTCTACTATAATGGACACTGAATATTTTTATCATAATTTTCATATTTATAATAATGTTTTAATCATATTTTTTAATGTGCAGCAGCTAACTTTTTAATTACTAAATTTGCTTAATTTGTAAAGTTTTCCATCTCAAGACTGAGGAGGATGCATATTAAATGTGCATATGAAAGTACAAGATGGTTCGACTGAATAAATTCAAATGTGAAAACTGGATGCAGCTACTTCTCTTTCAAACCCATGTTTTTAAAGCGACTCTCACGCATACAGAACAAAGAAAAGTGTGAAAAAAAAAACCCCCGAGTGATTTACTCAGCGTTGCCAGCTTTAATCACAGCGAATCACTCCAGTGTGTCTTTTTTTCCAGGACAAATTTAGCATGATGTCTTTCTGTCTTCCTACAGGAAAAAAAAGAACTTTTTAATTGGCAGATACAGAGATCACTGGAAGTGTCACTAATTTCTGCGAATTTGTTTTTTCGGCTCGGCTGTGGAGAACGGAGGAGGTGTCAGTCACGTCGTTCTGCACGACTGCGGAATCTTTTCAGCAAGAGAGGAGACCTATTCCTTTGAATTATCAGAGGATCCGTGGGAATAACGTGGTGACAATTACTGGGTTAGGAGCGCGTTTTTTCTCTGAAATATCTGTTCAGAGAGCGTCTGTGCATCAGCAACACATAAGATGTATTAGTCTTTTCTTAAAGGGGGAAGGGGGGAAAAAGCCTGATATTGACGTGGGGAACTGCTCTGAAGCACTCTGCCGAGCTCAAATAGCATTTAAGATGTGGAAGAGTGGCTCTGGGAGTAAATAGGCAGATTTGGAAAGCAAAATGAGAGAGCCTGAAAGACAGGTCGAGTCCGTCTAAACGCCTGACAGTGGATTGAGGAATAAACAAGGAAAGGCAGATGATGGATGACATAGAAAAGGCACACATAGCTGATGTTGGTGGCATGCGCATCTCTGTGAAAATGCTCATGTCTCGATATGGATGAGTGGGCAGATGAGATGAGAGAAGAAGTTAAGATCTTTCCATACTGTGTCGTACGAGAAGAAGCGACAGATACAATCTCTGAGAAACAAGTCAATTTGGGTGCACATGTCTATGCAGGATAGCGCAGATTGGGTGAGGCCAAATGGAGTCGAGCCAAATGAAAAAGCAATGGCCGGTGTCCAATATGCAAATCCAAAAGACCATAGGGCATCCAGGAAAAGAGCTCCCAAGACATGCAGAATGGAATATTAAATCCACAACAATCATGAGAACCAAACCTTGCTCTGAAAGCATCCACCATCTCAAAGGCTACCTTCACACAGTCAATCAACCAGTTCAAACAAGTAAAATAAATTAATTAATAAATACAGAAACAAACACACATACTGGTTTCCTTTTTTGTTGGGACATAGACGTAATGTTTTTATACTGTACAAACCTTAACCTAAACCTACCCCTTACAGAAAACTTTCTGCTATTTTAGATTTTCAAAACACTTCATTTTAGATGATTTATAAGCTGTTTTCCTCATGGGGACCAAAAGAATGTCCCCACAAGGTCAAAATTTGCAGGTATTACTATTCTTGTGGGGGCATTTGGTCCTCATAATGCAGGGAATACCAGGAACACACACACACACACACACTAAGGAGCCAGAATCATTCATTGGAATCAGAAGTAGAACAAGACAAGACAAAACAAGACAAAATGCAACACAAATAAATGAACAAAAATAATTCAAAACACAAGACAGCACAAGACAAGACAAAACAAAGGACAAGACAAGACAAAATAAAAACATAAAACAAACAAATAAACAAACAAACAAGACAAAATACACACAAACAAAACAAAACACAAGACAGCATAAGGCAAGACAAAACAAAAACACAAAACAAAACACAAGACACGACAAAACAAAAAAAAACAAAAAACAAAACACAATACAACACAAAACACAAGACAAGACAAGACAAAACAAAAACACAAAACAGCACAAGACAAGACAAAAACCAAAAGCACAAACAAAAATACAAAACAAAACACAGGACAAGACGAAACACAAAACAAAAAAACAAAACAAAACAAAACTCTGTCTTTGATTCCAGTTGAGTTAATCCATTAAATCTCGATTAACAAATTTTTAAACTGACATCAGAGAATTTGGTTGTAAAATTTGGATGTCACTCACACAGTTTATTTATAAGCAAACTGTTTTTGAACACAACCACATTTAGCTCTATAAAACAGGAGACAACCGTATTCTGCTGCTGTGTGAACGCAGCAAAATAAAGCGACTGCAAGGGAGCATCAGGCAAAAAATTAAAAATACATAAAACACGAAGGGGGTAAAATTGTGAGGCGGGTTTGTTTGCCACGCAAATGGAGATGTGTGTCTCTGGAAGCTTGTCAGAGACTCTTTGATCTGTCATGTGTAATGGAGTCTTTGAGCTGTGAAGACAGACCGCGAGAGAGAAAAAGAAAGCCGGTTCACGCTCTCTGGCTTCTCGCCCTCACTCCAACCCGTCCTATCATACATGATTTAGTGTGACCAGACCAAATGTAGTTGTTAAGGAGGCACCTTCACACAGGCTAGGCCACGAGGGGTAGCCTCTAGATGTGTTGACAAAACCAGTTCTACACTTGGATAATGTAATGCAATCTCTTTCAAGTTTCTTCAAGGGCCCCTACTGCTAGAAGACACAGCCTCGAGAAACCCATTCAATATTCAACACGTCTCTCGACAGCGTCTCCCTTTTGTAGACACCTTAACATCTGCTATTCAGCACTGCTATATGCACTGTATTAAAGAGCACACTACAAGGTGTGACATTCAATAACACCAACGTTAGAATGATTGAATATAAACATTCATCCCTTAGATCGAAATTCTTCAATATGTGCCTCGCAGATGCAGGACTGACACTGCTGAATACTGTATATTTTGGTCATGTCGATGATAAGTCATCCGAGGACGGGGTGGTGGATAAAGCAATGTCTTTCTTTCTTTCTTTCTTTCTTTCTTTATTTATTGACTGACTCTTCATTTATTTTCGTCAAAAATACATCAAAAATATCATTCACACAGTGACTTGAATAAACATCATCTATGATGAGCATGTTTCTAATTTCTGAATTAAAGTTCATTATCATATCTTTAGAAGTTTATTTTTTATTTTTTTTTATTTTTCTTTAAATGCCAGTGTGATAAAGCTGCCCTGAAATAAAAATGAAGAAAAAAGCCTCACTAAAAGAATTAATTATAAGTATAGTAGTTTGACAGCCTTTAATTATAATGAATGAATGAATAAATAATAATAATAATAATAAATAAATAAATAAATAGTTTATTACACTACTTAATAACTGAAAAACTTTTGTTAACAAAATCAAAGTCATTTGGTACAACCAACAAAAGGCAACCAACATGTAGTTGTAAAAAAATAAATAAATAAATGAATTAGAAACATTGGGCAATAAATAAATAAATAAATAAATAAATAAATATAATATAATATAATATAATATAATATAATATAATTAATATAATTATTCAGGATCCCTGAAGACCCATTATTAATCATAAATATAATACTGACTGACAGATTGATTGATTGATTGATTGACTGATTGACTGACAGTTTTATATATGTATTGTTATGGTGTAAGGGTGTTAA
The DNA here is from genome assembly GCA_021397915.2 of Tor tambroides. NCBI lineage: Eukaryota > Metazoa > Chordata > Actinopteri > Cypriniformes > Cyprinidae > Tor > Tor tambroides. The sequence continues at coordinate 18,540 of JAFVLL020044192.1, read as the reverse complement.
TTTATGTGTTTGTTTGTTTGTTTGTTTTTCTCATATATTTATATATATATATATGTGTGTGTGTGTGTGTGTGTGTGTGTGTGTGCGTATAATATTATATATATATATATATATATATATAAATAATGTTACTTAGATGGATGTCACTGTAAACAATCACAAAAGTTTAAATAAATAAATAAATGTAATTAAGTACTTGTAATTAAGTACTACCAACGCTTACTGAATATAAAGTTTACAAAAAAAAAAAAAGTAATTAGTTAACACTAAGATAATAACACAAAGATTCAATTAGTGTATAAGCCAAACTGCTGACTTTCTCGAAGCCTTGAGAAGGTCCATCTATATTTAAATGTGAGATAAACTCACACGGAAGAGGTCAAACAGAATTCAAAAACATGGAGAAGCACCCCTAAACACCATATAGTATCTTTAAATCCAAAGAGCGCTTGCAAGGCAACAGATGCCTTGCAAAGAAAAATCACATCTCCATGAGCAAATCCTTTGAGAATCATATCAAAGAATGAAGCATGCAATGTGGCAAAAAATCAGCTTGTCTTAAAAGGCAAGCCTCTGCTTCCTGCTGCATTCAGTCCTGTCAACTCCAATACATGTTCCTGGTATTACATTCCTTTTTACTTCAATAAAATTAAAAGAGAAATGCAGCGGCTGTCCTGATGCTGACTGGCTCCGTAATGTGCTTGTTCCAGCAATTCTCCAGCTTTGCTTCAATTTCTCATGGCCTTTGCCAAATATGCTTTTCACAGCAGTTCCATTATCAGGCAGTTTATTAGACTCAAAGACTTCCTGATTGGCTATTTTTTTCATTTCTTTGTCAACATTCCCGTCCACTCCTCAGTGCCTAGCTGGAAGACACATGTCTGTTTTCAACATCACATATTCTGGGGGCTGGTTTTTACACATCTAACCTGTTTTCCACACCTCGTTTGCGATTTCAGTCAAGGCGGATTGGTAAGTCACCACCGATTCAAAGTAAACACACTTCTCACCCAATTCTTAACTCTAACAAGACAGATGTCACTCTCATTTCACAAGTTTGTCTTCCGCTGAGCAACTGCCAAGAGAGCAGCAAACCACGTCATACCGCTTCTGCTGAATATGACTGACAGAAGGACAGTTCCTCAAACATGTCACAATCTCTTTTTAGATTTTCTTAAGAAAAATAAGTAGTGCTTGCTTGCAGAAAACTCACTGTCAGAATGATACAGTGTTGCGAGTATTTGCTAGTGCATAGATATGAAGTTATAAAGTTGTTTAACGCTTTTTTTTTGTTTTATTATTGCAGAAATTCTCTGGGTGCTACAGTATTTATCTGCATACCAGGTTTGTTACCGAGCAAGTTTACTATCTCAGAAATGCCATACATGTAGAGTTGGTCATGTGATGCAAACAGGGGAATTACAAGGTCCTTTTTAGAGGAGTTTCAGCCCTTTATACAACAGTTTAGTCAACAAAAATGTATATTGTGGGCTACATTTTAAACACAATACTGTTTTGTTTTTGCTCTGTTTTGCCAATGAAAATAGTTCCAAACAAAGCCACAGAACATCTCAGAGCATCACCTTGGTCTTTTGTTACTGATAGAATCCATCTTTTGAACGAATTGTGTGATTCAATGACCCATTCATAAAAAACAAACAAACAAAAAACCCGTCATATTTCTATATTCCAAATATTTATTTTTAAATAACATTAACATTAATCTTTGAAATAAATTGCAATTACAGTGTAAATCCATTTATGTCACTTTTGAGCACTAAATAATAATAACAACAACAACAACAACAACAATAATAATATCAACAACAAAACATCAACAACAACAACAACAACATCTACAACAACAACAACAACAACAACAACATCTATAACAACAACAACAACAACAATAATAATAATAATAATATCAACAACAAAACAACATCTATAATAACAACAACAAAACAACAACATCTATAATAATAATAATAACAATAATAATAATAATAAAGTTTGCTAAGTGTAAGGACGCTTTTCTAAAATTAAATAATTGGATCTTATATTGTCATTGTACTAAAACGAAGCAAATTACTGAAATGTTACCTGGAAAATATTTGTTTCAAGTTGACATTGTATCTTTTTCTAGCCACTAAAAGAGCAAAGTTAGATGTATAAACTTAAGATTTTTTTTTTCTTCCACAAAACTAAATGCATATTTGGCATAATTTCTTACTGCTAAAACTTGGCTGTCCAACGACTATAATATCTGTAATTAATCTTTTTTTCTCTCTCTTTATAAAGTAGAATGAAACAGTAAATATTTTTTAAAATATCTTTAACATATTTAATATTATAAGTTACAACATCTAAAAAGTCTTTTGTTGTTTCTTTCTAAATTTAATTTAGACCCCCTTGAGGCCCTGGTCCCTGAAGCCAAGTTTGAAAACTCCTTGATTAGAAACTCAAATGCTTTATCAAGCCACAGGATTTGAAGTTTTATTCACATCTGTAGCAAAACCGTTGAGAGACAAGTTACATGCCCAAGTTTAATACTTAAAAGCAATAGCGCTGCTAGTCTTAGAAAACTCTTCTAAGACACATAAAAAAGAGCACTGTCTAATTAAAAAAAAAAAAAAACGCCTTGCTATTCAGATGAAAGCTATTTCTGATCCAAGAAAACCTAGAACACTGGCATCAGATTTTTTTTTCTTTGCTCAAGACAGCTTTCAGAGCACATCCATAACCTTGCAGATCTGCTGCTCTGGGCTGTTTTGTGGTCTTTGTGTGAACTCACTGTGGCGTTTTGAATGCGTGTATGTGTGTGCGTCTCCGCTGCTCACTTCAGCAGGCCTGACTGGATCTCGTGCACTGGGAAGTTGGTGGTGCGGCGGCAGTCCGGATGTTAACGTGTGTTGACAGTTTGGCATCCTCCCACTGAGCGTCGTGCAATCCCCTGCCACCAGTGCTTAGCCTGACACTAGCCATGAGGCTAAACATCAGCTCAGGGACCGGGCTCTCCGCTGTGACCCTTGGGACCCGTCACCATAACGCTGGAGCCGTCATAGGTTAGCAGATTACATGCTGTCAGAGTATTATGCGCACTGAGATGATAACGATAGCATGCTATTTGATGAACCATCTCGTAAGAGCTGCTATCAAGATGAACTTGATGCCGTTAAATCTGACACAGATCAGTTACTCAAAACAATACTTTGGGGATGTTGCGAAAAAGAGCTACTGAAAATAAATCTGCTGCTCCGCAGAATGAATCCTGATTGTGAGAAATATATTTAGAACAATGTATGCTGACTCGAGGATTTGTGCTCACATCTCCAGACAAGGGTTGGAGAAAATGCAGAATTTAAGAATTGATTCAACAGTCAAACAACAGAGGAATTTAATTAGTACAACACAACGAAAACATGGGCAATGTGAAATAAACAGATAAATAAATGAATAAATAAATAAATAAATAAAAAGCCAGATTTTGTCTAAAACATCTGTAAAAGAGTTATATAATTATATATATATATATATATATATTATACAATATTAACTTTTATTAAAATTCATATTAACTAAATAATACTTTTGCAGTACCACGTTTGCAGCTGTGCTGGTATACTAAATATTAGCAAGAAATCACAGCCATGATAATATTTGCTTTTGTGATATTGCTTAAATATTTAATAAAATATAGGTGTCATTTCAAACACTTAAGTTAATAATCTAATGATTATTATCATCATTAATTTTATTGTAATTATTATGGATATTATTTAGTACCTAATATATTAATATTGTAAGGTAATACTACTACTACTGCTAATTATTATTATTATTATTATTATTATTACTATTTAATGATGATTATTATAAATATTACTAATATTTTTGTTAGTAACGTATTTTTTTAATTACCCTATATGTTGAGTGAATAATAATCACAGTTATGATAATATTTGCTTTTGTGATATTGCTATTTAATAAAATATAGATGTCATTTTAAACACTTTGTGTTAATAATCTAATGATTATTATTATGAATTTTATTCTAATTATTACAGGATATTTTGTAGGATATAATATAATTAATATTGTAAGTTAATAATAATAATAATAATAATAATAATAATAATAATAATAATAATTCATATCTGTGTATATTATTAAGAATTCAGAGATTATTAGTAAAAACATTAGTCGTAGTAGTAGTAGTAGTAGTTAATCATTATCAATTATCTAATAACAATTAATAAAATGTTTATAAATACTTCATATGTGACCCTGGACCACAAAACAAAATAAATAAATAAATAGTTTATAAATAGTTATAAATAGTCAGGGTCATTTTTTGAAATTGAGATTTATACATTTAAAGTTGTCCAAATGAAGTTATTATCAATGCATATTACTAGTCAAAAAGTAAGTTTTGATATATTTACGGTAGGAAATGTACAAAATATCTTCATGGAACATGATCTTTTCATAATATCCTAATGATTGTTGGCATAAAAGAAAAATGGATAATTTTGACCCATACAATGTATTTTTGACTATTGCTACAAATATACCCCAACGACTTAAGACTGCTTTTGTGGTCCAGGGTCACATATGTTGAGTGTTAATATGTTCATGGATAATGTATAGTTGAAAACAAAATGTATTATTACAAACTAACTTACAGCAGCATTTGATTTCCATTTTATTCTACATATACAACAGCTTCTATCGTATTTCTTGAAATTCAAAGCTGAAATGGAATTTCTAAAGACCGAATGTAAAAATGTGACTGAACTGAATTCTGAATGGATCACAGTCCTGCTCCAGACGGCTGGAGTCCCTCGGACTGCTGGTCCCGGCACACACAAACACCTTTCCCACCGCCGCCATCTCTCAGCGGAACAAAGACGCCTAATTACCATGCAGATCACAACATCCCTCAGATGCTTGCAGAGGCGTGACGGGGCAGGAGAAGAAGAAGAAGAAGAAGTGGATAAAAATGGATCCCTAGGACACTCTCCAAATATGACCACCCAGGCATAAAGTAGGCCCGGTCCTGAATGTCACCGGAGAGGGAGCTGCGTAATCCCGCCGGGACCGAGATTATTAATCTGAGCTCGCAAATCATTCAGCCTGCTACCCATGATGCCCTACAGCAAACAGAGCGGTCTAGCCAGTCCCCTCCTGTGGAAATTAATAAGGTCCAGGCCGGGCTCTAACAAATGAGGGAGGTAGAGACCACAGGAGGGAGGGATGAGAAAATACGGGAATCCAATGAGAGGAATTAAAGCACATCATCTCCACTAAATCTACCTTTGTTAGCCAATAAAGTGGCTGGAATAAATCACTTCTGGCTTCTACAGCAATGATACAAAGAACTTTCGAATGCTAACAAATGTAATTGAGCCTTTCAAAAGTGCATGGATGCAATCTACAGCGGAAATAGTAGGGCGATGTGTTGTCATCCTGTTTTACTATGGTCAATCTTGTTCCCATCACTTCTATAATCAGAAAGAGCTACTGACGTACTGCTGAAATTCTGGCCTGGATAAATGAGACCTCATTATCAAAGCCAAAACATTACCGCTAGACCAACAAGTCATATTTAACATGCAGTTGCTGATTCAAGCATTTACCCACTGACCTATAAAACCCCAGGCCTGACACCAGCTGATAAATGAAGGAATAAAGTTTTAAAATGAAAGATCTTACCAGTTCATCCGAGCACTTGAATTAGTCAGCAAAAAATGATTGTGCCTTCAAATCACTGTATAATGAGAGCTGGGGTTTGTGTCGAGAAATAGCTCTCTGCTGTTGAAACTGCTGCTGTAAAATTATTTTTGGACATTTCTAAAAGTAATGTGACTGTTTACAGTTAAATTTTGACTGTTAGTTTTATTTCTTTTATAGATTAATAAATAAATAAATAATATTCTTTTATAGTCTTCAGATCAATAACACAGACACATAACACAGACCATTTATCCAAAAAGTAAAAGTGACATAACAACCAACAGTTTGTTTGTTTATTTAAACTGAAAATAGGTCAAATGTTTTAGATTTTAAATATATTTAAAAAAAATATTGTTAATATATTTTTGTATATATATATATATATATATAAAATATATATATATATATATATTATTATTATTATTATTATTATTATTATTTTAAACTTTTTTTTGCCTTAATTTCTTCACAGCTTCATTTCACTAATTTCTTTCTTTCTTTCTTTCTTTCTTTCTTTCTTTCTTTCTTTCTTTCTTTCTTTCTTTCTTTCTTTCTTTCTTTCTTTTTATTTTTTTAAATAGTTTCTTTCTTTCTTTTAATAGTTTATTTTTCTGTAGTCAAGGTAATTGTGATAGTTTATTTTAGTTTATTTTTAAATGAATAAACAAACAAACAAATACATACATACATACATAGATTTAATTTGACCATTTCACATAGTTTTTTTTTCCCAAAACTGTGATTTACTTAAAAGTTTCTTTGAAATACAAATCTAAGAACAATAATTTAAAAGCGACTCATTGTTTCATTAAAAGTATAAACACACATACACACAGGTGATTAATAATAATAATAATAATATTATTATTATTATTATTATTGAATAATTTTGGAATAATAATAATTATTATTGTTATTATTATTATTAGTAGTAGTAGTATTTATTATTAAGTGACTGTGTGCTATAATAATAATAATAATTATTATTATTATTATTATTATTAAGGTATTCCATCATGACTGGACAACTAGTCATGATGAAATGCATCTCTGGAATACCAAGGTCTCCAGAAAAACAAAAAACAAAATGATACCGATATCTTACTTGCATCTTAGATCTGTACTGAACCAGATAAAATCAAACATTCGGTTACTCACATTGCCAATAATGTCCTTCTGGCTTACGTTACTAAAAGTTTCACATAACGTTTTTAACTGTTTTCCCCAGGTGCTGAAACTAAACACACTGTGTGAAAGCGTCTGTGACTGCACAAAGCATATGAATATTTAATGAAGCAAGCATTGTTCAGTTTATGATTGGTTGTCTGTTGCTAAACAACTCAGCATAAAATGCAAGCACTGCGTTGTTTCACACTGTATGAGAAGTGTGAACGTCTTTTAATGTTCAGCTTCAACTGTCAACATAATTCATAGCGGACGCATTCATATTCAGCACTTTGGAGTATCAGTGATGAAGTCTTGAAATATTGTTCGAAAATCAGTGTTAAATTTCAGTTGATTCAGGTGATTTCAAGCAAGTATTCTCATTGCATCATCTTACAAGTTGCATCGCGGATATTCCATCATTTGCATGTGTTACTCATGATGTTGGCGGAAGTGTCGTATTAGCAACTATCATGAAGTTTCTCTATGGTGAAGATGTGAAGCACTCAATCTGTGCTAAAATCGATTTTATATAATGAACATTGGCGTGAAGGCAATGTTTATTATTTCTTTACCGTGTGATTACTCGAAGCGCATAAGATTAACAATACGGTGTGTTAATGTGCATCTGAAGCATGTTGTTATTTCATTACGAGTAGCGCAACTCATGATTTCAGTTTATTCAAGCGGATGATTCAGTCTTAGCGTGGCAGTATTATGAAAAGTCAACAAGATCAACCAGCGATCATAATCTTAGTATCGATATTTATGTGTTTGCGGTGCAGCATTTCATTTATATTTATTCGTATCTGATGATATTCATATCATTTTTCATATCTTTATGCTGGAAACATAACGTTCGATGAAAATCAGTGATATGATTATGTGATTCAAATGATTTGTTGTTACTTTAGTTTACTTACAAAGCAATAATTAATATATAAATTTCATGCATTATCATATATCGGAAGCTCAGCTGACCATATCATTTATACATTTTGCATTCTTCGACAAGACCTCATCATCACCTTTGAAACGGACATCTGTGATTCAGCAGTATCGATTGTGATACGTTATACTTCAACAATATACTGCGTTATCAGAAAACGTTTCGTGCATTGTTAATCAGCAATCGTGTCATTACGATATCATGTGGACTATGATATGAAGATTTGCCATTCGATGATCAGTCATATTTAAAGTGCGGGTGAAATTTCGACATTCTTAAGGTGATATTAAGCGATATTATTACTGATATGGCAGCATTTGCGAAATATTCACAATGCGTGGTGTGAAATGATTGCTAACCCAACAGTGTTATTATTAAGCGATATATTCTTATTCTTGTTTGTTAATCGATTGCAGCAGAATTCCATATAATTTGTAGCAGTGATGTTATGCAATGACTAAAATCAACGTTCGTTTATATTGATGGATTCGAAGCACAGGTAAGCTTTATATTTATTACATGCTAACATTACGAAGGTTTATATATAATAAGTATTATTTATAACATATTGATGAAATACTATTGTGCATTTCGATCATAAGTGTTTATATGATGCAATGTTAATTATTTATCAAAGCTGATGATTTTGAAAGCGAAATCATCTTTATGGTTTGTACAAAGTGTAGTATACCATGAAAACACCATAAGTAACGGCAGAACTCATTATTTTCAATAACCATGTTAACCTAAATCTTGCAGCTTCATTTATTCATGTATTTCATGATGAATGAAGAATTATATAGCATCCATGATTTCAAATGAAGCTCTTAAAGCAGTTTAAGATTTTTAAATAATATATCGAATGAAGGATATATTGTATGGAAGTGATCGTTTACTACTTTTTGATTACTGATTTATATTTAAGCAAGTCTCGATAATCTTGCTGATTTACCACCCAAGCAGTAATCTATGTGTTCATTTTTCAATATGATTTTAATATATGTGACTTATTTGTATGCATTCTTATAATGAACTCTGACTCATGTGCAATCATTTTTCAATCTCTTTTATGAGAGCTAAGTAGTGTATCTTGAAAATCTAACATGGAGTGATCATTGAAGCATGTTACTAAGGTGCATCTTGATTTTTATTATATTAATAATGGCATCTACTAACGGTTTCAGCATATTTTTACAAATGACGCATACACGTTGGAATTATTTAAAGGTTAGATACTTGGATGCATACATTCAATTCACTTCACATTTTATTTGTATATCACTTTTTACAATACATATATTTTAAAGCAGCTTTACAGAAAATGTATTTCATTGAAGAACATTGGCCCTAATAAACATGGAATCTAGCATCAAATAGAGAAATTTCCTATCAAATATTTGAGCCCCAGTGAGCAGTAGGTGAATATGCTCAAAGGAAATAAAATGTCCATAATTGGTGAGGTGTTGGTGAAAATCTTGAAAGGAAGCAAGATTCATCACAGGACTTATCCTTCTTTAACATTAAATGGTGCTCATGTGCATATGTTACAGTTCTATCAGACATGGCTGAAATAGTAGGGTATAAGATGTGTTATGTCAATGCTTGAACAAAGAGATATCTTTAATCTAGACTGAAACACATCATTCAGCCCAAAAGATCTGAGTGTTAGAGCTTGTTAAGAAAGCTTTCCTTTCCTGACAAAGGAAAGCAAAGTGTTCTTGATACAAGAATAGACTTTTATATACTTTTAATATTTATGTTATCCGTGAGTAATCTTTTTGGTAACACTTTAGAATAGGGAACACTTATTCACTATTAACTACGACTTTTCCCTCAATAAATTCCTAATTTGCTGCTTATTAATAGTTAGTAAGGTAGTTGTTAAGTTTAGGTATTGGGTAGGATTAGGGATGTAGAATAAGGTCATGCAGAATAAGGCATTAATATGTGCTTAATTAGTACTAATAAATGGCTAATATTCTAGTAATATGCATGCTAATAAACAACTAGTTAAGAGACCCTAAAATAAAGTGTTACCATCTTTTTTTCCCTCCACACTAATTCTAAACACACACATTTGTTTTTCAGGTGGTTCATCGGGATAAATCCGGAAAAGGGGACCAAGGCTGGAGGAGTCATATCAAAGCGGACGGGGAAGGTCACACAGAAAAAGAAAACCGTGAACCCTCGTGTCTCCAGTCTGCTTAAAAAATTGATGGATTTTGAGTGGGACTTTATATAAGTATTATACACCACACACACACTCTCACTCTCTCTCTCTCTCTCTCTCTCTCACTCTCACACACACACATACACACACAGTCTCTTGATCTCTATTTTTTTCAGGTGTTCATTAATTTCTATTCACTCAAAAACATTTACTCAGGTGTGCATTTTTTGGACAGCCTGCATGACCTATTAGTATGAATTGTTAAAGAGTTGTTAAAGCAATTTATTGATCATTTATACATCTGAAATGTACATTTATTGTCATAAATGTAATAAGCTTTGGGCTTTATTTTACAATTTGTTTTCATTTTGCACCAATGTTCTGTAAGTCATAATCTGATGTGGGGAATATTTTGAGTTTATTTCTGTTATGACCACTTCTTCCCCTTAAATTTAAATTATTTTCTTTAATGTTATTTAGGTTTTTTGTAAGAATTTTTTTTTATTTATTTATTTTTTAATAAAAGCAGAGACATGTTTTGAAACAACACTTTAAAGCTGCTTTACTTGTGTTACATTTCAAGTCACTATTTCAAAGGGTACAAATATTAAAAACCAAGAGGAAAATGTTGTCCTTTTTACTAGCAGGCCATTACTCAGTAGCGTACAGTATATTTGTATTGTAGTTTACACATTGTTGGTTTACTTGTGAAGAAGAGCAAAAAAATTGTTATGCTGTATTTGCAAAAACAGTAGCCAACTGTAAATTTCACCAACAGTAAGACACAGTTAATTTTACAGTAACTTGCTGGCAACCAAGCTGCCAGTTCTTTACTGTTTTAATAAACAGCAATAACTGTAATTTTACCCAACAGTAAGATACTGTTAATTTTACAGTAACTTGCTGGCAACCAAGCTGCCAGTTCTTTACTGTTTTTTAACAGGAAAATTTTTAACAGTGTATAAACAAACACATTTAGCGCTTTACTACAGTATAGCCGTATAAATGAATCATGAGTGCCTTTGGGGAATGACAAAGAAAAACACAAATTTCAGTAATCATACTATGCACAAGTGCTGTGGTGTTATCACAACAAGGTGACTGAATTAGATGGTAATACCATGGTAAAACATGGGAATTATGAGTAAGAACCAGTTCCAGTTTTGAAAAACGTAATGGAACTAAATGATTTTCATGACAGCCCTTTTTTATTAATGGGAAAAATAAAATAAAATAAAATAAAATAAAATAAAAAATATAATATAAAATATAAAATAAAATATAAAAATAAAATAAAATATAATAAAATATAAAATAAAATATAATACAAAATATAAAACAAAATATGATATAAAATATAAAATAAAATAAAATATTTTATTGATGTGTATTGTTTGTATTGATCTATTTATTTATTTGTTCAGTATAACATTTATAGCATTTACTGTTACTTTTTACAGATTCAGTGCATCCTTGGTGAATAAATTTGACTTATTTCTCACACACACACACACACACACACACACACACAAAGAAAACTTACTGACCTAAATGAACTGGAACAAACAATTTAGACAGTGACAGTATTAGGTAATGCCAAGGTAAAATGTGGTAATAATCAATAAGAAACAGTTCCAGTTTTTAAACAAGTACTGGGATCAAATGATTTTTTATAACATTTGGTTCTGTTATTGGTTGTGAATATAATGAGAGAGAAATATAATATAAAATAATCAAAAATAATAAAACTGTTTTTTTCATGAACCGGTGTTAACCACTCATACAGCCCCTACTCACGGAATCGCTCTAAGTATATTTGTTTAGTATTTTTGTTCAATAGTAAGTTTATGCCAATACTACAGGACCAAGAAGTTTTTGTAAGGAATTTAAATGCATTTACTGTCACTTTTGATCAATTTAATGTATCATTGCTAAATAAACGAATAAAATAAATATATAAATAAATCTCACACTTTTGAACAGAACTAATAAATTAGTGGTTTCTAAGTATAGTCACATGACTGTGATGAAGTTTTGGTTACGAAATACAAAAACTACGTAACACAAAAAGTTATCATTTGCTTTCTGTACCCTACATGCATCGCTATAAACAGTGATAACATTAGATGTTAATAATGTGTTGAGAGATAAATGTAATATTAAGAAATACAAAAATTAACACTGGTTTGCAAGCAAGGGCAACATCAAACATGGCCAATGTAATATGATTTATAAACAAAGTCCAACAAGCCAGTTGTCTTTAAATGGAAATCATTCACAAATCAGTCTCAAACATCTCATTATATCAGTATTTGTTTAGTATTTTTGTTTATGAAGCTTATGCCAACACCAAAGGACCAATTAAGGGGGAAGAGGTGCTTCCTTCCCTAAAAGTCATGAAAGAATAGTTAATAGTGTAAATAGTGTTTAATTTACATGCCAGTAATGTCAACCAAACGAAACTGCAAGTGATTCAGTAAACCAAGATCAATAAACCAGCATCTTTCTCTCAGCATTCACCTCATTTGGTAACATTCATTTTGACATGTTGACCACTCGTTAAATTATTAGTAGACTGTCTGCTTAATATCTGCTAACACTTTATTTTGATGGACCCCAATAGACATTTTACTGACTGTAAGTAAATTTGCAACTACTAACACTAACCCTAATAGTCTACTAATACTGTAATGAAAGTTAGTTGACATTTAGTTCTAAGGTGGACTATGCTAATAAAGTGTAACCCCGCATTTGTACTTTCTCTCACAAAACAGTAATTAACAGCCGAGTGCATTTAGACGCGTCCCGCCATCCTGCACCTCGCAGCCGTGTTTTCCTTTCCGGCACAAACAGATCCCTTGAAATCCTCAGTCTGGAAGGTGATTCAGATGGCGACACTCTGGGCTTTGCTCTCTGGGAACCTCTTTCTTTCACAGCCTCACAATAGCTCTTCTGCATCCTTCCGCTTTTATTTGAAGGGTCTCTCACTACCTTGACCTCTGAGCGTTTCCTCCTGCTACAGCTAATTAGCTAAAGCAGTATGTTTCGCTTGCATTCCAATTACGCACTGGAACGTCAACCTAAGTTCCCGCTCTTATCCTAATTATCTGTTACTAATTTAAATTTTGGCTGCGGCTCTGCTCGGGAATGATGTTAATGTAAGTGTTCCTGTCAGTCGGAGAGTAATTTGATTTAGAACGTGTCTACGGTCTAATTAAATATGCTGTTTATGCGCAGTATGCAACTTTCGGCCGAAGCCCCATCTGCGTTTCATCACTTTGAGAGCTCAAGGGAGCGAGGGAGAGAGAAAGAGAGCGAGAAATTAAATGATTTTAAGGACTTTAAGAGGAGAGGAGCTGTGTAACCTTTAAATGAGGTGTTAATACTCAGCACATGCTCTTCGGAAAGACAATAATTGTAATATTTATGGAAGAAAACAGAAAATCAAAAATGGAAAAAAGTTCAGTACAATTACAAACTATTGTTTTGAAACTAACTATCTATCTATCTATCTATCTATCTATCTATCTATCTATCTATCTATCTATCGCTCAACAAATTTCAATAATAATAATAATAATAATAATAATAATTCTGCAATCAAAAATAGAAATACTGTATTATTCAGAGTCACATGATCTTTCAGTGTCACATGATCCATCAGAAATGATTCAAATATTCTAAATTGGTGCTCAAGAAAAAATTATTCTTATTAATGTTAATCAATATTTTTCTGGAAACTGTGATCCTTTTTTTCAGCAATCTTTGATGATTTGAAATTCAAAAAGAGAGTGTTATTAAAAGAAAAAAGGAATATTTTGCAACAGTGTAAAAGTTGATGATACATTTATCAATTCAATTTTAAAAATGTAATAAATTTTTAAAAAATTTGATCAATTTAACACATCCTTGCTGGATTAAAGTTTTTTTTTTAATGACTCTAAATCTTAATCACTCTAAACATTTAAAATAAATAAATAAATAAATAAATAATACACTTTTTTATTTTATTTTATTTTATTTTTTATTTTTTTGTGTGCAGTGACATGACTGAAATACTCATTTATTCATAATATGGAGGTCTGGGTTGTAAAGCCCAAAATGCAAAAAAAAAAAAAAAAAATACATAACACAAAACGTGTCTTTCTGCATACCCTCCCTGCATTTCTATAAATGGAATCCAGACACAAACAAAATAAACTGTGTGCTCACCCAAAACAAAATTTACCCAACTAAACAACATACAGGCTTTTAGTACCCCCCCCCCCCCCCCCCCACACACAAAGCTTCATCACGCCAAACAAACACACATTCCATCGTGAACACACCCGTGTGTAAGACCACCTAAGCACACACACATCCACAGAGACATACACACACGCAGAGCACTCATTTGCACCCAGTCTCTCTCCAGTGACTGTGTGGCAGGCAGTGTGTGTGTGTCTGTGTGTCTGTGTGTCTGTGTCTAAAGACTGCTCTTGTCTCTTGGGGCATTTCCTTGAGATGATTTGTCGGTTGCCTTGTCTCTCCTTACTGATGGCTCCTCAGGCCCATTAATATTCATCTGAGAGCGAGTGGGGTACGAGACACACACACACACATCGTGCTCCACATCACCGAGTCCTCATTTATTCATACTGTGGATTGATATCTAAGCCTTCCTGTTACACACATCTACAGGAACCATGAGCTGTAAGTTTGAGACAAAGAGGTCTACAATACCTAGAGAAAAGTAGCCGCTAGCATTTCCATTCATCTCAATGGCAGTTGCTCAGCTGGCACAGGAGCCCCCCAGAAGTTCATGAATTTCAAATCTACGATATTTGCTCATGCATGCTCGGTTTTGCAGTAGAGAATGTTACTAGCAATGGCAAGATCATGGGTTTCATTTCAAAGGGATGCATGAAATAATTTGAAATAAATTTAGACTATTAATTCACAACCCAAAAAAATTTACTCATATTAAATTGATCAAATTCAGTTTTGATCTATTCAATGTGTCTTTGCAGAATAAAAGTCACGTTTATAATGTTACAAATGATTTATATTTCAAATAAATTATGTTCTTTTGAACTTGAACTGATACTGTTTATCAGATTAATTGATTGACTGATTTAATACTTTTATTTAGCACTAAACTGAATGCATTAAATCAAAAGTGATAGTATATTGTTACAAAATATTAAAATACATGCTGTTTTTTAAACTTTCTATTCAAAGAATCCTAAAAAATGATCACGGTTTCCACAAAAATATTTAGTTGCGCACCTTTTTTCAACATTAATTATAATAAGAAATGTTTCTCAAGCAGCAAATCAGTATATTAGAATGATTTCTCTTTATCATGTGACACTAAGGACTGGAGTAATGATGCTGAAAATTCAGCTTTTCATCATAGAAAAAAATACATTTTAAAATACATAAAAATAAAAAAAAAACATTTATTTTAAATTGTAATAATATTTCAGAATTTTACTGTTTTTACTGTATTTTTGATTGAATCAATACAGTCTTGGTGAGCATAAAAGACTTCTTTTAGGAACATTCAAAAATCATACTGACCCCAAACTTTTGGTAGTGTATATTCAGTTTTGTAACAGTACGCACAAACATTGACCGGTGAATCAACTCTCGCTCAAGCCTCTGGTCCTCATTTCTGGCCTGGATACTCATATTGAAAAAGCAATAATGTGCAGGATTAGAGAATCAAATTTTTTTGAGAAACTCAACAACAGCGTGGCAGGCTGCCATATGGAGGCAGGGCAGAGATAAGCCCCCGCTGAGAGAAGAATTGTGCTGCTTGTGCTGCTGCAACAAACAGGACCGCCTCGAACTTCAGCACAAAACAATGTCAGCGCGTCATAAATCAATGATCAGAAGCACTGCCTCATGGAATCCACTGCTCAGCACTTGACCTTTGACTGGCCCGGTCCTAACGTACCCTCTCTGACTTTCAGTTTCCAAAACAGAGAAAGGCCACTTTCTGGTGCCAAGAGATGAGAAACATTTAGCCTATTATGTGAAATGTCACCGGA
The DNA here is from genome assembly GCA_021397915.2 of Tor tambroides. Lineage (NCBI taxonomy): Eukaryota > Metazoa > Chordata > Actinopteri > Cypriniformes > Cyprinidae > Tor > Tor tambroides. The sequence goes on along the minus strand of JAFVLL020044192.1, from coordinate 2,486 downwards.
TCGGCAATTTCAACTAAAAAAAAAAAGTTTGTTGATCATCTTGAGATGTGCATGTCTTTGCTCAAGTTCATTCTGAAAAGGCCAAGGCAAGCCAATGCTTACCTGCTGGTTGAACTTTCTGTTATCGCTTATATTTGTACGTTAGAGTATGAGCCAAACACCTTTTAAATGCAAAGCAAGCATGAAAAGAGAAGATGTCTCTTAAGAAATATACAATGGAATATAAATGATCCTAAATGTGGCTTAGACTTACCGACAGTTCGAGAGCTGATATGTGGCCGACGCTAATGAAATGGACATCCTTGAGATGCCGCTTCATATGTATGATATTCAGAGATGAGGGCCACACATTCACAACACCAACATGAAGATCAACGACATGCAGAACAGCTGCTGAAATGCTTGCTGGAGATGTCAAAGGCAATGATTAAAATTGAGATATTTTTAATGCTGCACTCTTTCCAGTAGCTAAAAGCAAAATAGCTAAAATACTTTATAGATGAACACGTGCAAGATGGGAGATGAGTAAGGCTGGGTGAATGACAGCTGTGGAAATTTTGTGGAATTTCTGAAGAATTCTGTGGGTGTAGATTCCATGTAGGTCTAGTCATGGCTCAAATTAATAGGTCATAAGGCGTTCTGTGTATGACAGCATGCAATATGAATGCTATATGAGATATTGGCATGTTTGACTGATACACTGTGTATCTACACAGATAAAACCCTAACTCAATGGCCCTTCATTGTCCACAATGATATTCAAAGGCTCCATTACTTTTTTAGTTGTTCAAAATTTAATGGATAAGGATAAAGGATACTCACAATTTATACCTGATAAAATATTTCAGAGCTTGAAAACTAGAAAAATGTATATTTGTTCTAAAAATGCCCATGGAATAGATTATTATTATTTTTTTTAAATTAATTTAATGACATTCCCAGATATAGAAATCAAACTTTTACAATTGGGCTACATCATATATCCAGATTTTACATATCTTATATACAACAGTTTCTTTCTGGTCCTATAATCTGATTGGCTGAGAGGTCTTTCCAGCTGAGTTTTATTCTACTAGTATCACCACGGGAGCCATTTGACTATTTGTATCACTCCGCTTGCAGCATTTCTCATAGCTGGTGTCATTGCGTACGCCCAAAAGAGGGCAAGCATGTTGTTTCATAAAAAGAATCCACAGTGTACGGGACAAAGTGTGATGCCTGTGGCTGAAGAGGTGTGGCAGCTAAACGCTGACGACTCTCCTCCTTTTATGAGGCCATCACTATAAAATATCTGACACTGTACAATACAGGGCTCCATTTCTAAGATGCCCCGCCACTACACTTCCATAAAGCAGCCGACAGCGAGAGAGAGAGAGTATCTCCAAACAAGAGAGCCGCCGTCCTCGGCGGAATCATAATTTAGTAGTTACTAAGCCACTGGTCTGAGAGCTGTGCTTAAATATTATTACTCCAGCAAATCTAGTTTGGCTCAGCGCTGATGCCGTGGCTTTAATGTCCTACATGAGGCCCTGGTGTACTTGACGCTGGCGAGGGAGCCCTTTCCTGCCCTTGTGAGGGCCGGTGTTTATTATATCAGCTGTAATTGCCTCTCGCACAGCTCCGTGCTCAGGATAGAGTTAGAGCAGTGTGTTAGAAAGGCATTGAGTTAAGAAAAAGAACCCCAAAGAGACAGATTTAAAGGTGGAGGTGGGGTGTGTGCACTACCGTTCAAAAGTTTGGGGTCTGTTTTTAAAGAAATTTATCATTTTATTTAGCAAGGATGCAATTAAATTGATCAAATTGATTTTGAGAGTGTTGATAACCAAACAGTTGATGGTAGCTATCGACTTCAATAGTATTTTTTTTTTTTCATGCAACTGTTTGGTTTCCAACATTCTTCAAAATGTTTTCTTTTGTGTTCAATACAAAAAACAGAAACTCATACAGTTTGGAACGACATGCAAATGATGAAATGATGAAATATAAATTTTTGGGTGAACTGTCCCTTTAAGAAGCTGATTAGTAGTCACAATGTTTCTTTTCAGATACATTAAAATAGAAAACAGTTATTTAAAATTGTAATAATATTTCACAATATTCCTTTGTTTTTTTGTTTTGTTTGTTTTTTACACTGTATTTCTGATTAAGTGAATGCATTATATGCATTAAAACACCCATGTGTCGAGAAACATAAATTGAAAATATTTATTTATATTATAACAGACGCTTTGGCTATTTTATTTTATTTTATTTTATTTTATTTTATTTTATTTTATTTTTTTATTTTATTTTATTTTATTTTATTTCTCTTAAAGGGGTGAAATAGATTCTTTTCCCCCTTTGACAGAACAGTTCAGAATAGTCACAATGATTTTTTTTTTTTGGGAGGGGGGGGGGGGATCAGGAACCAATCAGAGTAATTAGTCACATGGCATTTACAGCTTAAATGCAATGAAAATGGTACAGTAGTACAATAATTAATTTGT
>JAFVLL020044191.1:0-14432 GCA_021397915.2 Tor tambroides | reverse complement strand
GGATGGATGGATGGATGGGTGGATGGATGGATGGGTGGATGGATGGATTAGTGGGTGGGTGTGTGGGTGGATGGATGGATTGGTGGATGGGCAGATAGATAGATAGATAGATAGATAGATAGATAGATAGATAGATAGATAGATAGATAGATAGATAGATATGCAGTGTTTTGCTACATAACTCCATTGGTGTTTCATGGAAAAAGAACAATTGTATAGGATTCAAGTAATAAAGAAGTGTAAACAATGCCATGATTTTCTTTCTTCGGTGAACTATCCCTTTAAGCATTTAAAAGAGTACAGCAGTAGTGTGCTCTTAAATGTCATCTCTCATCTCTTACTTTGTGCTTTCTGATCCCACTCCAGTTACTATCGTCAGTCCAAGGAGTGACATAACAGCTGAGGAAACTGTGAGAAACTCTAAACTCCAACAGATTTAGAAAACACTGCTACTCAGCCAGGAAAAGGGGATTTATTTATGAAATTGACAAACTTTATAAACAGTATATAGCTGGAATATTGTGTTACACGTGCGCATGAACCAAAAGCTCCAGCATATTGTAATCTATCTATGATTAGACTTCGGTCAGATTACCATTTTGTATATTACAGAAACAGGCCTATGACAGTAATGTTTTATTTCTTGTATTGTGGGTTAGCTCGTGCATCTAGAATAAATGTGAAGCTGAGGAGAGAAAGAGGCTATCGGTCATCCGCGCTGTCGCTCTGCTGCGTTTTTTTCGGGACAGAGGGATTTGGGGCGACTTTGCAAATGTAAACTCTTCAAGCCCTGCTGAGTCCACATAATGACAGGCACAAAAAATAAACCTACGCTCATGGACCACAGTCAAACACTGCAGTGTGACGTTCTGAGAAACAGAAAGCTTGTCTCCGACAACATGAAACAAATTCAGAATAATTTAGTATGGTGGTTTAAAGACTAAATCTGTTTTTAGGATGCTTATACAGCAGATATAAATACAGTTCATGGTAAAAGACAAGAGACTTCCAAATGAATAAAACATCTGTATTGTTGAGGATGTGAATGTTTTAGACAGTGAAGACACCGTGACACTCTGACACTGAAGAATGTGTCAATAAAATTCTTACAACAATGTCTCTTGCAATTTTGCAACAATGTCCCTCTTGGTTATTTTCACTTAAAATGCATTCCCTTTTTTAAAGGAACAGTCCCTCGAATCTTTCTGTAGATTGTTTATTGACTCAAATAAATGTTACAAAAGTAAAAGTTTATTCATCACTTTTGGTTCCCCAAAATTCTTAAAAGATACATTTTTTTTATCTTAGTTTGAAGAACATTGTAAAAACTGTTTGTCTACTACACTGTAAAAAAAAAAAAGTTGGGCAAACTTAAAAGTTTAAGGCAACCAGCTTCAGCAGTTTTTTGAGTTTTCTCAACTTCTTGTTTTAAGTTTATACAACAAAAAGTTGAGAAATTTCCTAAAGCTGGTTGCTTTAAACTTTTAAGTTGGCTCAACTTTTTTTCTTTTTTTTTTTTTTACAGTGTATAAACAACCTTCTGTGGAATGGAAAGGTTCTGTGGAAGTTCAAAAAGAACCTTTATTGGTAACACTCTATTTTACGGTGTTACATGTACTTACTATTATAATAACAGTAAATTATACATAATTACATGCACGTAACCCTAAGCCAAACCCTAATCCTAACCCTAACCATATAGTAAGTACATGTAGTTAATTAATATTACTCAGTACTTAAATGTATAATTACACTGTAACAAGGACACCTTAAAATAAAGTGTAACCCCTTTATTTTTAATGTAATTTTTGTGCAACTCCATTCTATTCTTTGAGAATCTTGGAGTAACTAAGCATCTGCAAATTTGTATTCATCATGCAAAATTCTACAGAACATCACTATTATTTTGCTGTCCTTCCATCCCTACAGTATTTGCCTGACCTGCAGAAGTTGTGTGGTCCAAGACCTCCTTCTCCATTGGGGTATTTGACGGTGTTGTATGGATGCTGGAAAGTCTCATTCCAGAAAAGGCACGGCCTCCCTCCTTCCAGGCTTGTCTGGTTCTGTCGACCTCTGTAGTCCTCTCCATTTGCTGTATAACACTCTGAGAGACACGAGAGAAAATATCCTTTTAATCCAAATGTTCAGATGCAAATGCAACACGTTTTATCCAGAAAACTGTGGGTAGCTAGAAACAGACAAAAATATTCAGAAAAAATCTTACATAATCTGATAGAGATCAATTTATTATGATTTTATAGAAACAATTCTGAAAATACAGTATGTTGGCAGACGGTTATGGTAATCTTTTGAGTTTGACATTCAAATTGTCATAGTCAGATGTTATTGCATCTGTTAGCATGCAAGTCTGCTGTCCCAGGATGAGTCATAACGCTGCGGGGAAGGGGTGTAGGGGAATAATTATAATGGAAGAAATAAATCAATTATGATTCAGGTTAGTGATTCCAAAATTACATTTGTGTGGTATGACCTGTCTGCAAACTACTTCCTTAAGCGTGCCACACTCAAGTGCAAAGACGATATTGTTACTAAACCTCTAACAATAAGCTAAACTGCAAAAAGGAACAAAAAATCTGGAAGGCAACCATATGGACCTTTTTCTCAACCAAAAACAACAGAGACCCAGGACTTATGCACAGTCAAAATAAACAAGAGGGTAACTATTCCATTAAAGGGTATCTGCTGGTATTTCTAAGCTCCAGACTTCAAAGCATCTAATTTGGACTGAGTTCTGGTTTGAATGATGGAAGCTGGTATGTGGCGAGAACGTGGATTTAAACCTATGGCTTTCATATGTGAGGTACCTCAAAATCTGATAACATCTCCATTCTGATCTGCTCTCCAAGAACGAAATGAAAATGTGCAAAAATAGCATCTCATATGAATATTAATAATAATAATAAGTAAGCTAGGTTTTCCATTTCCATTGCTATGCGGCCATGATGCTCTGGGTGGTTGCTTACTGGGTCAAGTCAAAATTAGGAGCCCAAATTCTGGTCCCCAGATATTCTACACTTGAAAAATCAAGGGGGGGTTAACAGAAGAACATTTTTCTTAGTATAAAGAACATTTTAAAAATCTAAAGGACCCTTTTCTACTAGAAAGAACCTTTTGAACAATGGAAGGGTTCCATGGATGTTAAAGGTTCTTTAAAAAATGACAATAAAGAACCTTTGTTTTTAAGGGTTTATGGAGATTTTCACTCATTTTATATGAATATACTCAACAAATGAGTGAAGTATTGCCGATATTTCCAGCGTTTTGGAGCACAGGGAAGATTCGGAGATAATTAGCCTCTGTTTTCCATGCAGAGTTGTCTCGATGTACCACTGATGTGTGTCAAGCCCTTCCTTCAGGGGATGAGGAGGGCATCATGTAACAAATCAAAAAAACCACACAGCTTCCCTAAACAAATTTCCTGAAATGCAATTAACATACCTCAGGCAGGACCGCCTCAAATGAGTGCTCACCAATAATCATTTTGATTTGTGTGAGGCTTGCTCGCCTCAAAAAGGGCAAATGCTTTCCGGTGGCTGGCTCTGGAAAAGGCACATTGGAGCAAACGGACATAGGGTGCAGCTACATATGTGGTAGGGCATTTGCGCTGTTGCTCACACAACCGAAACAGTTGTATCCAATCAGAAAATACAGCCCTAAAAGCTGCAGAACACTTGGACAGTGTCCAGGCAGCACTGTGGAAGTCATGCTCGCTGGAATCAAGAAGAAAGAAAACCAGGACTCATTAAAACGTGAAATCACAGGCTTCGCTTTTTGGGTGTCATGTAGATTTTAATTAAAGTCATGCAGGTGGCAAGACTCAGAAACAACCCCCGCTGGGTCATGAATACTGTTGGGTTTCTGTAATTACGATGACCATGATGTTTTTTTTTTTTTTTTTTTTAACTAAACAATCTGTAAAGTCTCAATATTAATATGTGGTTTGCTCAACTTGTATGAATTGATACGTGCACAACGTATTATTTTGGGACATATTTATTAATTTATTTGACCTAAACAAACAACAAAAAAAAAGTAAAAACATTTTGTGATAATTTAATATAAGTGTTTAATTCTTTAGTGTCACTTTTGATCAGTTTTATGTTTCCTTGTTGAATAAAAGTATTCATTTATATATTTTTTTTTTTTCTCTAAAAATTCAACAAAAATAATTTTTATATTTTAAATAAACATATATTAAATTAACGCTATTAAAAGATAAAAGTCACCTATTAAAGTTACTCTTAATTAATTTGACTATTTCCTCTTTTTAATTGTAACTTAATGGATGCAAACCAAAAATAAATATGGCTGTTCAAAACAAATGTCATTTTTGCTGAAAATTAAAGCAATAAAAACGTTTATACATTAAATAAGCATGCAGTAATACCTATTTCTGGCAAATTCTGTGAATATTTAAATATTTGATGAAATTAAATATATATTGTTTATATATATATATATATATATATATTAGTGCTGCCAAACGATTAATCGTGATTAATCGCATGCAAAATAAAAGTTTTTGTTTACATAATATATGAGTGTGTACTGTGTATATTTATTATGTATACTGTATATAAATACAAACACATGCATGTATATATTTAAGAAAAATATGATATGTTTATATATTAAATATATTTATATAGAATATAAAATATAATAATATAAATATATAAACGCATATACATGTAAATATTTTCAAAATACATACTGAATGTGTGTGTTTTTATATATACATAATAAATTAGCACAGTACACATACATATATCATGCAAACAAAAACTTTTATTTTGAATGCGATTAATCGCGATTAATCGCATTCAAAATAAAAGTTTTTGAATAAAAGTCTTACAGAATAAATTATGGGACAATATGACAGTGAGTAAATGATGACTATACCTTTACGACAACTTTATGGCAACGTTCATCCAGACACACTTGCAGTGACAGACTTAGGCAGCAGATTGACATTCATAAAAGACGGCAATAAATAATGCGTGACTGGATAGTGTTGTCATTCTGTCAGGGGTCGGCTGACGTGAAGCTCAGGGAGTTTACAGCACACTGGAGAGTCACACATCTCCCAGAGCAATCATGATTTCCTCTTTGTAATCTTGGACAGAGTTACTGCCAGCCAAACCATGCATTACTAATGGGATGGACGTCCTTCATACACACTCTCCGCACAACATAGGATTCATAATTCCTATTTATGCTCACCTGCAGAAGGCAAAAGTCACCTGAAGAGCAACTTTGCTGCCTCTGTGATGAGGAATAACCCTCTGCTTCCGCATATCGCAGTTGCATCAGGCCACAAGCCGGCAGACATCTTGCTGCTGTGGCTAACCTCGGCAGAAAAGGTTTCCAGACGGGATGGCTGAAATAAGAAGGGCCCGAGGAAGGGTAGCAATTAGCAGCAGCTTAACTTGATGTGGTCGGGAGGCATCGTTAAGTTGCGGCAGTGTAGGGAAGCAGTGAGTAGACTGGGAAGAACCAGATAAGAAGGTCCATCATCGAGATGAATGAGTAGTCAAAGCCCAGTGTGGGTTGCTGAGCGACGTTCAAAGAACACCTTTTTTTGGGAAAAAAACCGCGATCATTTGCACTTGTAGGTTCCTGAGGATGAGCTTTCCGCCCTCATCTAGCCGTAATCACATTACCTCCAATATTCCCCACTCCGTCATCAAGTTTCCCCCTGTATCGCCATGTGATGCCTTTGTTGTGGTTGGATCACAAGCCTTGATGGGAAACAGAGTCTCGGCCGCATGAAAGAGCAAATGGAAAAAGAAAACTATAAAATGCAAGTACATCAACAGAAAAAGAAGCTCGGAACAGGAGGAAGGGAGGAACCGCCCCACAGAGCCAGAAACAAGAGGGTCTTAAAAAAAAAACGTGGATTAAGTGGATTATATGCGCAGAGTTAGTTGCCCTGTTATTATATGTGAAAGTTGCTAATTGCTTCCTTATTGAGTTTGCAGATGTGCTCATCTTTGTAAGGAACAGAGAATGACTATGTAGCATTGTGATCAGTACACATTTATGAAAAGAGATGAAGGCAGAAATAAATTAGACTCAATTTGTTGTGTCTGTGACAGCTGAAGGCACCAGGATTCACCAGGGACACAATTCTCAATTAAATGCTACAGAAGTGCTGGAGGAGAATAAAAATTGTCAACAGTTCTCCCCAAAAATGAAAACTGTCATTTACTCACCCTCATGTCATTTCAAACTTTCTTTAATTTGTGGAACAAGTGTAGCTGAATACCTTAAATCAGTGGCTCTAAATTAGGGGGCCCCAGCAAACTCCTAAGGAAGCTTCCAGATGACTTAAAATCATAAACAAGCATTCAAATAAGCCAAAAGAACTTTTTCTTACCCCCTCAACAACTGTGTTTGAAAAACCTGGATATGTGAAGAAGTCTAATTTTATAAGTCTGATTTCTAGACCTATTGGAATCCTTATAAATAATAACAAACAACTGGAAAAGTGATGGGCCTTGGCCTAAATGCTCTTTTCTATACAATAAAACTGAATGCTGCCAGACGCTTTCCCAAAACGGTTCTAAAAATGGCAAAATAACAGCATGAAAGTAACATAAAAGTGGTGCGTATGACTTTTTGGCTATATTCCAAGTCTTCAGAAGCTATCAGTAGTTTCGTGTGAGGAAAAACAGTCTAATTTAAGTCTATTCACCACAAATTGAACTCCCACAAATTCAAATTTGTCACATTATGATAAGTCACATGACACATAAGCACCAATGGTGATTGACATCACTGGCGTTACATCACTGACACTTTTTTAAGGCAGCTTTGACAACTGAAAAAAAAATGAAATAACATAAAATGTGACCCTGGACCACAAAACCAGTCTGGGGTATATAGCAAAAAACACATTGTATGGGTCAAAATGATTGATTTTTCTTTTATGGCAAAAATCATTAGGATATTAAGTAAAGATCATGTTCCATGAAGATACTTAGTAAATTTCTTACTGTAAATATATCAAAACTTCATTTTTGATAAGTAATACGCATTGCTAAGAACTTCATTTGGACAACTTTAAAGGTGATTTTCTCAATATTTAGATTTTTTTTGCACCCTCAGATTCCAGATTTTCAAATAGTTGTATCTCAGCCAAATATTGCCCTATCCTAACAAACCATACATCAATGGAAAGCTTATTTATTCAGCTTTCAGATGATGTATTAATCTCAATTTCGAAAAAAAAAAATTGACACTTAAGACCGGTTTTGTGGTCCAGGGTCACAAATATAAATATTAGAAATAGTAGATGAAAAAAATATTATGGCAACTAACCGAATGAAAAATGTGTTACTAAAATTAGTAAAATGTGAAATAAAAATAAAATACTAATTATAAGAAATATAAAAAAATAAAAAATAAAAACAAAAGCATTTAACAACACTTCTGAAACTTTAAAATGAAAACTGAAAATATAAAAATAATACTAAATTAATGAATACATATGATATATAAATAACACTAATGTAATACAGAAAAGAGCAGTCTAATCAATTTAAGTCCATTTTATATTATGTTCCACAGAGATTTTGGATGACATGAGGTTGAGTAAATGATTTTGAGGTGAACTAACTTCAGCTATATAGCTGTTTAGTTACTTAAAAAAGTGAAATACATCTAAGATGTCAAATTCTTTCTGTGGTTATTTGCATATTAAAGTCTCGCAGGTATAGGCTCTGTGTCTTGATGACTATAATGCACTGGGAGGGAGGTGAGGTAATTCAACAGGACACTGTGCTTCCTTTGGGTCTCGTTCTGTGTCACACTGAATGGAGTGAAGAGACAATAGCAGAGGCTAAACAATTTCTCACTCCAACTAGCTTTAGCCTGCCCTGGGCTCGGCTGAGAACGTGGCAGGCCTATGAGACAAGCAGAGAAAATGATTATGTATAAAAGTGACAGTGCCAAACCATCTGCTCATCCGCCACATCATATGAAACACTCACCGAGTCTGTCTGCCTCAGGGATGCGCTTTCAAAACGAACCGACAACAACTGGACAAACTTCAACGACAAATAACCACTTTAGGTCTGGATACAGAAGCCTCTCGACTGTATTATCAAAAGCAGATCCCATTAAGAGAACATGATTTGAAGAGATGTATGTGTCATGATGCATCACGGCTGATATGGCCCCAACAAGGTGGCCTGATAGAGTACTTCTCAACCGGTGGGTTGTGACCTAAAAATGAGTCACAGAACTGTTCTGACAGGACTGGAAAAAAACCATGCTTAATGAAAATGCTAAACTCTAAGTAGCCATGTAATCATGCATAGTTTTGATAAAATAAGTAGGCTTGTTTACATCTACAGTGTTCTGGCACAAATGGTGACTTTGTAGAAGCTATACAGCCAAAGTAGACAGATGCCAACAAGGGCTTTTTGCATGCATGGCAAGAAATAAACTATACAAGGTTAAAAAAATAAAAATAAATAAAAACAGATGAATAAAAAATACTATCCAGGCTAGTCTTCAAACGAAATATTGCCATGCGTGGCCAATATATGGCATTTTTCTGTTAAGTTTTCTCTTTGGCTGGTGTCAGAAGCGGGACTTTTATTTTGACATCACTGACATCAACCTATTTGATAAACATTTAATGCAACTTTAGTGCATCCATCTGTAAGACTTTCTTATTATATATGCATAACCTGCAAAAAAATGGCACAGTCTGTCCATTTTTTTATTTGGGAAAAATTCTATAAGACGATTACAGAATCAAGACGTTCCTATCAAAACTGTATATAGGCTATCTGTTTATTTTATGGATTTTTTTTATCAAGTTGATTGATTTTAAAACGATTTATTTCTAATAATTTTAGTAAAATAAACAAATTTAAGTGCACAGTGACATGCATGTGTTATTTACTATTTTTAAATGAAATAGTGCAGTATTTAGGTCTATATCACCTTTATATCGGCTAACTGCCACCCTGCTCTCTAAGATGTCAGCATCAGCCATCAAAAAAAAAAAAAAAAAAAAATCCATATCATAGACCTAAATCAAAACCAGTACAGGACAACTGGTGAACTACTTTTACCTAGAGCTAATAACTTCATAACTAAAATAAAGTAGCACCTTCCCAAGTAGTTCTCATTCACAAAACCCCAAAGTTCAGCATACTGTGAAATCAAGCAGGTTCAGAACATTAACATCAACATTAACCTGGTTGAACCTTCTCTAACCTCTCCATGACTCTCTTATACACTGCACATTATTCAATCCTGTTCCCTTTAATGGGAAAAGTGAGCAGTGTGTGCTGCCATGCGCTGCTATTGAAGAGTATAAATAGAATGAGAAACACCTTAAGGCAGCCAACAATTTTAAGGCAATTTTGCTTGTTGCAACTTTCCTGGAAGGTGAGAATTAATTTAAAAAGTCTTTATTGGAGGTTGGAAAGGCATATTATTGGTTTAAGGGGATAGTTCACCAAAAAAGTCACCCTAATATCATTCCAAACCTGTATGACGTTCTTTCTTCAAAAACAAAAACATCTGAAACATTGTCCTAGCCACTCTTTCCCAAAGCGGACGATTTATATGGATGTTTATATACAAATTGCATGAAAACAGTGACTAACAGAAAAATAAAGTCATGCATGTCTCGAATCATTATGAGAGAGAGTAAATGATTTCTGGACGAACTTTTCCTTGAATGTAAACCACCACAAGAGTTTCTCAGGGAAAAAATAAGCCGAATGGATGTAGGCCTATATGAGTTGGCTCTGGCTGATGAATAATAAAGGTCTTGAATGAGCAGTCACAGAGGTTTAGCTGGTGTGCTGGCCAACACACACAAGTGCCTGACACTGTGAAATTGTTATTTCATGCGTAGACATCCTCTCTTGCAGCGGGAATCCTCCAACGCTACATCTGGGCCCGCAGAGCCCAGCTGGATGAAAACTGTGACAGAATCCACAAGGCTTTGCTGCCATCTTTCATCTTCACATTCCGTACGGAGAACAAAAGCTTCATGGGCTGCGACGTGAAAGTGGGACCACAAGAGGTTAAATAAATAGAAGTGGGAATGGCAGACTAACTTAGCACACGCCACTGACACCACCTCAGACCGACCCTGACAGGAAAGTAAACAACGGGGGAATATCACAGATGAAAGCAGAGAAAAAGTCCCTCGCAAAAAATATATTGCGGCTGTAACATGGTACAGTGATGGAATCACATAATTCCATGGTAATGTCATGCAGTATATACCACAGTCCATTTTCATATATTGTACTATGGTATTTATATGTCCAAAAAATTTGTATTTCTGTGGCATCAAGTAAGGCTGGGTGGTATGACTCTTTTGAGGTTTTTCTTTGTAACTCGGATGTTATAAAATATGAAACAGTATTTATATACTTATGTATTCGTTATGAACAATCATAGTTTTTCCTATCAAGTTACAAAAATAAAAAATAATCAAATCAAATAAGAGTACTTTTAATTTGTAAATTATTTAAATCACTCAAGTAGCCAAAAAGTAGATATTACTATATATTTCTTTATTATATAAAAACATATTTTGATTTTTTTTTTTTTTAGCAAAAATGACAATACTTTGACTTATACACTACCATTTAAAAGTTAGTGGCAGTAGGATTTTCTTTATTTATGTATTTAGTTAAAAGAGCTTAATTCTTTCATTCAGCAAAGTTGCAAAAAAAATAATCAAAAGCAACAGTACAGTATGTTGTTACAAATGTTGCAAAGATTTCTATTATTATAACTATTGTCAACTTAAATGAAAATAACAAATGTACCTTTGAGCTCCAAATCAGCATATTACAGTAATTTTTATAATCATGTGACACTGAAGACTGGAATAACGGCTGCTGAAAATACAGTTTTGCAATCACAGAATAATATCATGGTATTCTTCTGTAAAAGTTGTAATAAGGAAAGAATAGTTGATTAGTTGAGGTCTAAAAGCTTCAAAATGAGTTTGTTTGGGTCAGATACATCTGAAATGATCTCTGCAATACACAAAAGAGAAAGAAAGCAAACTAAACAAAGAAGGAATGGTCTTATTGCCGTCCTTCTCTCCTCAAGTGCCCCAATTTCCCCCACAAATTGAGTTGAGTTGAGCTTGTGAGGTAACAGCCGGTTTAATTTACATTTCCTTTTGTCATGGAGGGGGTCACAAAGCCAAGACTTGTAAAATTAACAGCAAAACAAAGAGATAGCGCCCACGCTAGGGTCATGTTCACTTTCCAAAACTGCTCAAGCCAGCCTTTGAAGTGCAACCCTAACTGCCAAATGAGCCTGCATATAAACACACAACGGGAATCTGAGACATGTGTGGGTTGTGTAAGCCTGTACTAATGTACACCGGAGAGCTAAAATATGCCGTCTAACTCGTCAGCTTTATCAAAGCTTGTAGATAGTTGCGGTCCAAATGTCCTGAACTGACACCGGTATTGAGCTCCCTTGTATCCTAGCTCAGTATCTGCACACATCAACATGAGCAGGATTTACAAAGCCGTGATAATAAACACGACTCTCTAACGCTAAAGCGAGTGGCAGCATGTGGGTGTATTCTTATTGTTTAAAAGCACGCTTGAGTAAAACAACTCCTACGAAAGCTAGCATACAGAGACCTCTGATACAGACAATGTGGCAGTAAAAACATGCATGAATTAGCTTCTTCCCACAGCATTCCTCCCTTTTCAGCATCATCCTCTGTCTCTGCCTCTTGTTCTCCCCATCCATTCACGGAAAGAGTGAAAGAAAGCTGCAGACTGCCGTCATATTGTAGGATTTGTCTGGGAGGACACTAGAGCTCATTGTTCCCACAGGACCTCATAATGCTTGTGTCATTTGCACCCTCTCTCTTACATCAAGACCTCTCAACGGATATCCGCCCACAGATCCTTGATTATTTTAAGCGCTATTACCCAAGAAACCCCTTCGTCTGGAGTTCAAGGACGCAATTCTGGAACTAGCAGGAAGCTACTACAATTATTCACTTAGATTCTAGACTTTCTATTGCAGTGAATTTAGATTTCTTACATGGTCATATAATCGTTTATTGATATAACAGTTACATCATTACGCAAGTATATAGATGGCATCAATGAATAGTTCATCCAACAAAATTAATGCATTCTAAAAACACGGATTCATTTAAGAATGAAACAAGAGTGAATCATTGATTCATTTGCTCAATCGAATCAATTACACACGTGTCCTCTGTGCTGATAATCGCACACCTGCAAATTGTCATTAAAAAAATTATAATTCAAATTATCATTAAAAGGGCAGATTATTAATTAATAAAGATTTATTTGAATGCAGTTCCTTCCTTAATATTGTTATGACCTCAAAACTCTTTTACCACAATGCATGATTTGTCAGCTTTTCAGTATTTTGACATGCATCACTTAATTAGCTTCTTATGTATGGCTTTTCAGATGTAGTAAACTTGCTCGGAAGCTCACCTGGTAAAGCACTGCACAGATGAGCTACGAGTCCTGTGAAACACAAGTCATGATAAAAGAGTTCAAAAGCTTGTAGAAGCAAGCTAATATGTTTATCTGTTTTGTTGAACTCACTGGACATTTCACTTTTTAATCTGCATGAACCAACTTAATATAATTTTGCAGAAATGTCATCACAAGCATGTTTTCCAGTGAGCCTGGGTTGATACATATTAGCATCACATATTTCAAGACAATGGGATTTTTCATGACTTGAGTGTAAAACACAGGCTACATCTCCAACTCTGCCCTTCTGCACAGCATTACAACACCCACATGGCCCTTAAAAACATTTAGAGCATGATTTACGACTGGGTGAAGCATATGTTTAAGCTGTTAGCAAGAGAGAAAACAACTGAGACGATCAATAATCAGGGCTGTCAGCTATAGATTCTGCTTAAACTCTGAGACTCAATTAATGTTCAAAATATGGACTAAATATAAATTAAAATAATTTTTTTAATTAAATTAAATTGTTAATAATTTACAATCAAATTTAAATACATGTAAAAAGTATTAACATATAATGAGAAATAATAATAAAAAAACAACAGGAATATCTCAACAAGTGAACATTGGAAAATTGTAAAGATTAACATCAAATAATAATTACATTAATTAAAGTAAATCATTTGCCATATAGATTTAACTGGCAAAAATGTTTGGGAACCCCATCTACAAAACACTATATAACATTATCCATCCTTACACAACATATCTGATTCAACCTTTGAAGTTCTTGCAGACAAGTCAGCATTGTTCAATTTTTTTTTGTTGGATAGATGGTCTGATATTGGTATCATTCTCAGTTACCCCATATCAGGTTGGCTTTCTCGACAAACCCTCGCTTAAGAAACACATTATGAAATGTGCCTTTCACAATCGGAAACAAAACAAAAGCTGCCACACAAGACAGAAAACCGTCAACATCTTGCTTTCTCCCACTGCCCACAGTAAAAACCTGCTCCAGTTCAGCTGCTCAAAGATACGAGGAAAAAACAAAAGAGCAGAGACAGATGGAACAGCGAGAGAGAGAGAGAGACAGAAGGCGTGAGAAAGAAAGTCCAGGGCATCCCTGATGTCCTTTCTGAGAACGGGATCGCTTTCATGGATCTATTGAGGACTCAGAGATCCAGTTACATGGCACTAAGAGTGACCTGCTCGAATTGGACCTGAGGAAGCATTCTATGAGTCCGCTGTTGAATAGGCCTCATTCATCTCTAATACAGAGAAAAGAGACTACGCCAGCTTTCAGATAAGATAGCCAGACACTGAACCCTGTTGATTTCAAATACTCACAGAAAAACTGTAAAAGAGACCAACAAGAAACTGAAATGGCCAAATTGAGGTATTAAAGTGATAATTCACCCAAACATCATTTACTCATAAGCCACTGAGTGTATCTGGAACTGTCACGGTAGAGATGTGGCATAAGGACAACTTTCTTTTGTTTTTGGACTAGTTCTCCTAAAAATGAACAATCTGTCATCAGTCACTCGCCCTCAAAGATATTCTGAGGTTTTTACTGTTTTTGTCTATATAATGAAAGTCAATGGGGTCCAAACAAAAGTGAACCACATTCATTTTCATTACACTGAGAAAAAAACCCAATGAAACATTTTTAAAATATTTTCTTTTGTGTTCCACAGAAGAAGGAAAATCATACAGATTTAGATGAGGACATGATGGCAAATTCTAAGGATTTTACTGTTTTTGTCTATATAATGAAAGTCAATGGGGCCCAAACAAAAGTGGACCTCATTCATTTTCATTACACTGAGAAAAAAACCCAATGAAACGTTTTCAAAATAGTTTCTTTTGTGTTCCACAGAAGAAGGAAAATCATACAGATTTGGCTGAGTAAATGATAACAAATTCTTAAGA
>JAFVLL020044190.1:17500-25777 GCA_021397915.2 Tor tambroides | reverse complement strand
AACAGGCTAAATGTAGGCTATCTGTAATTATTCATCTTTTGTGTATTCCTGTAATCCAAATATTTAAAATGAGTTCTTTATTATCTTATAGGCCTATATTATCCAGAGTGAACAGGTCTCACTTCCACTTCCCCATTTATTTATTACTAGTCTATTTCCCTGCTGAAAAAATAGACACCATCACAGAATCTGTAATGGTTTTACTGGTTATAATGGGATTTAAATTGGTTTAATGGAAACTGTAATGGTCCCTATCTGGTAATTGGTCACCTTCTATTGGTGGCTTGTTAAAACCACTGAATCCTAGTGGAATATGTCCCAAAACACACTACAGGGAACTATTTTTAATGGTTTTAATGGTTAAAAGTTGATGATTTGTATTAATGTTTGTAATAGTATTTGCAGTGGAGACCATTAGAATTTCTGTGATGGTTTCTATTGTTTTTTTTCAGCAGGGTTAAATGAAAATACCAAACGAGAGAAGGAAATAAATAGAGAAAAATTATTGAACCGATCAGACATACTGGTATCATGTCAAGTGATTGTCACACAGAAACATATTTCACAGTCACTTTCAAAACAATGAATACAAGCAGAAGCAAATAATCCAGGTGAGAAAGTGCTACCACCCCAATTTAACTAAAAAGACAAATGCGCAGAACGCTGAAGTGCTCTCACTCTGTGACCTATCAGCAGTTCCTGTGGATTGCATGTATTATACTGAAACGTGCATCGTTAGCTACTGATGAGTACAACTATGTTTCGGTAATTGAACATGCAATGAGGGTGAGCTTTGGGTGTGACAGACACCTGCAGGCACCTGTGGTTTCAGAACCTGTCCATCCAGGGAGCGCTTTCTCCACCCTCTTTGCTGAAGTGGTAGTGTTTCTTGACTCATGGGAACATTCGGTCTGTAACCTAATAGATGTTTCTAGCTGTGTCTCATCAGCTGCCACACACCCACCAATGCACCCCATAATCTGCTCGGCTGTGATTCACGTCAGGTCATGAGCACGGGAGTCAGAGAGCACTGCTCTGTCTTCATGGGCGTATTCAAAGGGTGGACGTATGATTTCCCTTGAATTATTCTGATTAGGCTGTTTCAGAGCTTTGAAAATGTTTACGCCCTTTGATTCATGCAAAAATGACCAGATTATTAGACAATAGATTTCTCAGAAAACGTGCACAAGATTTTATGAGCTAGGATTTGCAGGGCCATAGTCCTGTTTGTAAGTTTGTTCATTCTGTACATTGTTTTTACACAGACTATATTTCTTTTAGGGACAGCTATATCACATACAGACAGTACATTTAGAAAAACCTGTAGTCTTGTATCCACAGCTCAGTGGCTAAAATTTATTCAACAAGTTGTCATTTGCAAAGTCAAATCTGACAAATTAATGTTTAATTAAAATAATGTGTTTTGTTTATCATTTTGTTATATTTATTGTGAAGTACTAACAGAGTAAATGGTAAAAATATATAAGTAAAAAAGTAAATATAGGACATTGTATATACAGCATATAAATTAAATTACTCATTTTTTTGTGTTTCGGATTATTGAATTTCTATTGCATTGCATAAGGGTTATAATTATATTTACTCAGTTTTATCTCTGAGATTAATTAATCTAATTATTTAAATCTACTTAATTTTTTAGTGTGCTTTGATGTAGAATTACTGTTGCATTGTTTAAGGATTTTAATTATATTTACTCAATTTTATTTATGAGATTAATTAATCTAATTATTTGAATCTACTTATTTTTTTTAGTTACAACAAATTTACTCAATATTTTTTAGTGTAAAAATGTTGCACCAAATAAATTGAGTAGATCGTAGTAAAAGTTTTTACAGCGCAGGTTACAAACAGAATGTACAGAACTTGAAACATGACAGTTTGTAATATAGAGATTAACTGAATATTGATGATACAGTAATTGCAGAAACTGACTCATTAGACATTTCCATGACAGGGGTTGCTTAAATTAACTTTCCCCATAATTCAAAAATTTCATCATTTTCTTTAGTGTTCTGTGTTTATGCATCAACATGTGTTGTAGCTACAGTAAATCTAAATCTTATGTATTAAAATGTTGATAATTCAAATGAATAAAGTACTCTTGATTTCTAGGTCCAGACTAGTTTTATAATAAATTCCAATTAAAGTAACAAAATAGTTTTGGAGGACACTACAAACTCACTTTCTGTGTCTCACACAAACATGCAAACGCTTGTTGATTAATTTATCAACACATCCATGTATACATTATTAATTTATGACTTGCTTTTAAGACCTCTGACTCCATCATGAATGGCCTGAGGATGTTTTAACAGCGACAACATCATGAAGTTACTTCCAGCACACGGGCTTCTCACATCAGGTATGGCAAAACCGGCCACACAGACATTATATATATATATATATATATATATATAATATACGCTATGGTCCAAAAACTGGGAATCACTTCAACATCACGTTATTTTTGGGGAAAAAAGCATGATTCTTTTCCTCATTGAATGATTGCTCAAAAATAATCAGTTCTATTGCATACACATTATTGTAAATAACAGTTTAGTTTATGTTTTAACTATCTTATAAGATGAAAGCAAACTGGATCTAATCAGGACAGAAAGAGTGGATACACAATAAGAAGAGGATAAGTAGGCCTACATCAAGGTCTCCAGACCCAAGAAAGCATGTGATGAAGCTTCATCTTTTCTTAATTTCAAGAATACATACAGGTCTGTACAGAAAGTTTGTGCGTTGCTGTCTTTAAACTCTGTATTCAGATGTTCACTGTAGAATAAATGTAGGTTTGGGTCATTTTTATTTTTTTTTTCTATATCACAACAACTGCTGAAAATATAAATAAGCTTGTAAGTAAATAATTGGCCAAGCCGGGGCATGTAGACACATGTAAATAGAAGTAAGTTAGGACTGATTTTTAGCTCAGTTTATTTGTTGATTTTGTTTTGTTGTAAACAGAGAATACAGAATAATCTGTTTTTATAAAGACACAGCTAATCACTCTACAGCTCAGAAACTTCACAGATGTCATTTAACAATAACGGCTTAACTTTTAAGGCATTGTAAAAGTTTGTCAATTCAAAGTGAAATGCCTTGGTGTTAAAGAAAGTGAAGATGATTAAGCGCGTGTGTCACTTCGGGGGCCCAGCCCTGAAGCCATCATCCATTCAAACAGGTCTGGCCTCTCCAGATCAGGTTTCACTGCGGGGTGGGGCTCTGGGAAAGTTTCAGATAAAGACTGGCCTGAAAATATTCGGAGAGCTTCTTCACAGTCGCGCAGGAGACACAGTACAGCGTTATCGCGCAAAATGTTTCGTTGTGGAATCTCGTATCCGAGGTGCAGGTGGATCCTGCCTCTGCTTCTGCTGTTCGCGATTATTTTCGACATTATCGCCATCGCAGCGCAGTCTGGATGGGTGGAGGACGAGAACGCAAAGACGCACTACGCCAGCATGTGGAAGCACTGCCGAGGCCGCAACGACCAGTGGGACTGTAAATCCCTCATGGAGCTCTGTGAGTACTGACCCCCGGTCCTCCTGATGCAATGCTTTACACAGCAAAAATAAAAGCGCTCCCCGAAAACCGAATGAGACCGGTGGAAAAGTGTGTTACTTTGTTTATGTGGTGTTTTCCATATTCATTTTGAATTTGTAAAAATTATTATTTTTCTTTCTTTTTTTTTTTTTTAAATGCATAATTATACTAATTAATTAATTAAAAAAAAAAAACAGTTTTCTGCTCAGGTCATGGGGTCAGGCTGCTTAACTTGAGCTAGTAGGCCTATGTTATAATACAATATAAAAACTTGCATCATATCTGTTTTAGTCAGGTTTATATATGCTTCTTTTGTGTGAATTGTTTCTCATTCTGAAAGCTTATGAATTCTTAATAAAGCCAGGTTTTGTTAGTTTATGTTTTGTTACGCTTATTCAATTAGAGATCAACCAAATGATGATAAATAGACTATTTACAGCAGAATAAACTATTCTTTAATGTGTGATAATTGGTAGTGAGTTGCACATTGTAAATACCCCTCGAACAAACAGCTCATTGACTAATTCAGTTTATCTAAAATTATTACTGTGGCATCAGTCCATAAAATATGTTTTATGTCATTTTTATTTTTACAACATCTATATCTAATTTTCTATATCTATACTCTGGGGGATATGGAAATAATTGATATCAGTTTAACAGTTTTTAAAGTTATCATCGCAGATATAACCAGTGGAACCAGTTAATAAATCGGAGGAGACCGTTGACAGAGTTGCAAACACTTTTAAGCTCCAGGCAAAACCTGTCATTTTTGTTCTTGCACTTTTCTCCTTATCTCAGCTCTTATTGTAATCAGTTTGCCAATAGAACATGTTTAAACCGAGGCCTGTCAGCAGAGATCTGTCCATTACTGTAAACATTTATTTTTTTGTAGAAATAACACGCAGTAATGAACAGTAGTGCCTCTAAATGATCGATAAATGGATACTAGTCTACATTCAGTTTTCCACTGCTGAGGTTTATTTGGTTGGCATTTAATATTTCTTTAATTCTCTTGTGTTATATGTAAAGTAACTGGCATGAAAAATACAATAATGTATAGCCTATCTGATGATTGTGACGATCAAGCAATTTCTTTTACAGCAATACCAAGGATCATTGATGTCTGAGTGATGAATTGACTTGAAATAGAGTTAGACCAAATAATACTAGTTTCATAAATCATATTTTTTTTCCCCTCGACCACACCCTTCCTCCCCCACGCTCCCTCAAGCTCTCTGGGTGTGACCGTATTCACAGGCCTCTTGGAGCAAAAACACATTCCTCTGCTGAGTGTTAGGAAGCCAAGCATTGTCTCTACAAGTCCTCACAGCAGCACGCAGTCAGACTGAGTGAAACTAGTTAAACATTGCCGTCCATCTGTTAATCTGTAACCGTCCATGTTACAACTTATCGTGGAAACTCACCTCTTGTATCTGTTCTGCTTCCTTAAAGTTCAAGTTGATTAATAAAGAGAAAAGAGATACACAATCATTGAAATCTTTCAGTTGAAACAGCTCAGATTTACATTTTAGTCTGGGACTAGGCTTAAGCCTTGTCTGTGAAACCGGGGGTTTGATAATAATAACTTTATTTTCTACAGTGCCTTTAAAGGAGTAAAAGTATGCATGTAAAATTAAAACAGGAATACAGAATAAACTAGAGAGCACAGGAAGATAAAATAAACAAGAGAAAGCAATGATTATCACAATGATTATCAACAATAAGCTTGCTTAAAAAAAAAATACATATATATAAATGTTTTTAAATGAGTTTTAAAAATGCCAAGAGACTGTGCTTCCCGAATTTCAACTTAGTTTTCAGCTGTTGATTTATATACTTCTTGTATTTATTCCATTATTTCTTTACTGTATTGGAATACATTAGTGTGACCGTGATGAAACCAGTACGCAGCATATCATTGAAGGTCTTCTTCTTGGTTCTCTCTCCAGCATGGGCCCAGGCGGTCGCTGCTCTGATGATCATAGGCCTCATCATCCTCATCATCGCCTTCATCATCTCTTTTGTGGCTCTCTGCTGTAGTCTCAACATCTCTGTACTGCCTTTAGTTGGAGGCCTCCTTATTTTGGCTGGTAAGACACTCTCTCAACCTCTCAGTCTGTTGGATATCAGGGAACCGGGGCTATTGTGCCAAAACGAAAATATGAGTCCAGTCCATGTGGGCTTTGAATCAAACCCCTTTCTGAGGATGTTCCACAGCAAGAGCATTTCCTCCACTTTGTCTGTTGAATGCTTTCTAAATAATACATGGATGCTGGGCTGGGCGGTGTGTGATGGGATAAAAACGGTAAGGAAACCAGTAGAGATTTGGCTGTATACTGTGGTTGGTGTATCAGTGGGCAGGACTACTTTAGGTTATTAATACAGTGTTTATAAACAATACATGGCAGAACGCGTCCCAAACAAGTCAAGACAAAGAAAGACTTCTTATTAAGGGGCGAAGTTAGGTGCGGCGTGACGCAGAGTTTAGAGATATATACAGACTGTGCTTTTGGTCTTTCCGGCCTGCTCTTGTTTTGCTGTTGCTATGGGGTTGAGTGTGGCTCTCACCCCTCCCCGTCCTCTTCGCTTGTATTCAGGTGAAAGTTAAGAACGGCTGTTTTGTTCTCCGTCGCTTATTCATTGCCAGACTGAAGCGTAGCCTCTTCTTTTTAATGCCTTTTATTATTTTTACTAATCATGAGTTTTTGTTCTTTAAATCCACCCTCTCTGTTTTCAGTTTCATTATGAAATGTAAGCTAGCCTGATCTGATAATTATGCCTGTTTCAGCAGTAGACATTCAGTCTGAGGTTGAGTTTATGACAGCGCTGTTGCTGGAAGCGTCAGACGCAGCCCTGTGTGAAAGTTCCCTACACACCCAAACAGGGCTTGGCCTTCGCTCTCATGTCTGTGCAACACTCGCAGATTCGCCCGGCTCGCCCACAGAGCTTTAAGCTACTGATTAAACATTTTTATGGACCAACATAAATTGGTGCCAAGTTTGTATTAGGTACGGTTCATAAAACACTTAGGAAGAAAACTTGTTGGACACCACAGAAATACTTCGCTATTCGTTTTTTTTGATGCACGGGTTTTCAGAGCACCTTTTTGTAGGCCAAAAACGCATTTAATCCACATTAAATGTGTGAATGTCATTGCATAAGACAAGAAAATATGTGACCCTGGAGCACAAAACCAGTCTTAAGTCGCTGGGGTATGTTTGTAGCAATAGCCAAAAATACATTGTATGGGTCAAAATTATTGATTTTTCTTTTATGCCAAAAATCATTAGGATATTAAGTAAAGATCATGTTCTAATGAAGATATTTTGTAAATTTCCTACTGTAAATATATCAAATCAAAAATTAAGTAATATGCATTGCTAAGGACTTCATTTGGACAACTTTGAAGGAGATTTTCTCAATATTTAGATTTTTTTTTTGCACCCTCAGATTCCAGATTTCCAAATAGTTGCATCTCAGCCAAATATTGTCCTATCCTAACAAACCATACATCAGTGGAAAGATGATTTATTCAGCAATTTCGGAAAATTGACCGTTATGACTGATTTTGTGGTCTAGGGTCACATATATCAAACCACATGGCTACATTGTACATATAACTGAGTTGGCAGATGAAGTGTGTAATAAAAATAAAAGTATTTGGACACTTACATTTTAAACGTCACTTTCTAAGCTATGGAAGTTTGAAAGCAAGATGTTGGCATTAATGAGTTTGATTCCTAGTGAATGAAATGCTAAGTTGCTTTGGATTAAAGCATCTGCCAAATGCAAATGAAGTCAGTTCGCCTCAGGTTCACACAGCGGAGTAAAAACAGCAACCTTTTACCTTTGGCTATGTTCCTCTAATGTTTTGTTTCTGAACAGAGAGTCTATTGTTTTATCAGCTGAAACCTAAAAGTGTGCTTACACTGTCTGTCTTTTAAACAAATGCCACCTGGTTCAGTATTTTGTAAAATGACGACTTTGAAACAGTTTTAAGTGTGACTTGAGTGTTCAAATACTTTTAGGGTCACCATAACTGACCTGTTTTTTTTATTTTTTGATGAAGAATTGTTGCAAACTGTGCATCTGTTGTGCTGTGAAGTGACTCTGCTTTCTCTCGTTCCAGTAATCGTCCAGATCATCGCTCTGATCATCTACCCCGTCAAGTTCAACGAGCTGATCTATGAAGGTTATTACGACTACACGTGGGCATACGGCTTCGGCTGGGGGGCCACTATCCTGATGCTGGGCTGCGGGATCCTCTTCTGCTGTCTTCCTCGCTACGAAGACGAGCTTTCCGGCATGGCCAAGACCAAATACATCTACTCCTCTGCCTGAAACCCCAAACACTCCACCTCTCAGAAAGGACAATGTTAAGCCACCCAAGCCTAAAAGTCAGTGCTCGCCGATCTCCGAAAGCATTGTCATCTTCTCAAACCAAACACAGGACCGCACTGACTTTGAGGACTGTCCGTGCCCTTTTGTCTAACTTTTGGGACTAATGCAATTCACTTTTTTTATTAATACTAATCATTGACAAACAGGCCGGACTGTTATGTATCACTCAGCACAGATTGAACTCCACAAAGCATTATTCCAAATCTTCATATTAGATCGTTTACATTAGTGTCCTTCACATATTACATGTAAATATTCCAGTAAGTAATCACATTAATACAACTCAGAAAATAATTAGGTGCATGT
>JAFVLL020044190.1:0-12500 GCA_021397915.2 Tor tambroides | reverse complement strand
GTCTCTATTTGATCAAAAATACAGAAGAAACAGTAATATTGTTTTTCTGTTTTAATAAACTTTAAAATGTAATTGATTGCTGTGATCAAAGCTGAATTTTCAGCATCATTACAGTCTATAGTGTCACATGACCCATTAGAAATTATTTTAATATTCTGATTTATTACCAATGTTGAAAACAGTTTTTTTTTTGATCCTGTGATACTTTTTTCCAGGATTCTTTGATAAATTCAGAATATTTGAATTTGATATTTATTCAAAATAGAACTCTTTTCTAACAATACAAGTCTTTGATATCACTTTTTATCAATTTGACACATCCTTGCTTATTAAAAGTATTAATTTCTTTCAAAACAAACAAATAAATAAAGATGTCCAATCGGTAAGATGTCTAGTCAAATATTTATTTATTTATTTTTTTATTAAAGGCTTAGAAAACAAGCAATGTAAGTAATCTAAATGCGTCATGGTTACGCAATGACGGCGTTGCGTAATGACATCACGATGTCCTTTAGCAACTTTTAGTAACAAATGTACCTGTCCTCCATGAAAATTACTTGGCAACACTGTTTTGGCCCAGCGCTGAGTTGCTAAAATGACCCAAATTTGTTTTGTTTTTTTATCCCCGCATTTTTAAGTGAACACAGACCTCTAAAATTCACTCCAGAACACACACAGGTGAGTGATTATCAAGTGATCAGGTAGCCTATAACACACAGTTCTGCGCTGAAGGAATCAGATTGAATCATAATGAAGATCCACTCATATGGTTCCACTAAACGGATTATATTAGGCGTTAACTGAGGGTCGGGCGCCTCGTTATCATCATTATATATCTAGATCAGTGTGCTACATTCAACTATCTGATTTCATTAGAGAGAATAGAGACACTGCCACCCAAGTTAACGGTGTAATGGATACTGGAAGGACGCTCAGGAGCGTTTTTCCAAACTGCGAGCCTAGTTTATGACTCAGACTCGTTTAAAAAAACAGCCACTGGACGCCACCTGCTGGAGAAATCATGTAACCTGCAGAAAAGAGATTTCCAGACTTGAAAATACCAAACACGAAATGCCAACATCTCCACTGTCCTCTTATGATTCCGACACATTTTGGTCTGTTTAGTGCTACGACTCGTTGAGATCATGTCTTAAAACAATGAACAATCATGCATGAGACCTTATCATTTTTAGAAAGCAAAACATTATGGAAGTGACACCTGAGACTTAAAAAAAAAAAAATAAATAAATAAAAAATTAATAAATCTTCTAAAACGCATTGTCAACCACTAGATGGCAGCGGATCATACATAAACATCTCAGTCCTTCTGTCTTCTTTGTGTCTGGTTCACTGCCTGTGGATGACGTCACTTCCTCTCATTTGATCAGTTTATCTACCTGTTGACTTGCAGAAAACACTCCACTTTTATTTTCCCTTTACTTACGTCGGTGGAGAAGCAAACTGCTGCTGTGAGCACAAAGCTGATTTGGTGTTTGTGCCGTTCACAAAAACAAACAAACAAAAAAGTGCTTTATGTGCAAACAAGTTACAAAATTTAGGTAAGTTTAACTGGCAGTAAAATTAAATTGGTACACGTTTTAGTCTCGTTTTTAAGGTAAATACAGATGATAAGAATTGGAAATTAATTAAATTACTCAGAAAGTGGCCTGTGACTTACCTTAAAAAAACAAAAAACAAATGTGACCCTGGAGCACAAAACCAGTCATAAGGGTCAATTTTTCAAAATTGAGAAAGCTGAAAGTTGAATAAATAAGCTTTCCATTGATGTCTGGTTTGTTAGGATAGGACAATATTTGAAAATCTGGAATCTGAGGGAGCAAAAAAATCTAAATATTGAGAAAATTGCCTTTAAAGTTGTCCAAATGAAGTTCTTAGCAATGCATATTACTAATCAAAAATTAAGTTTTGATATGTTTACAGTAGAGAATTGACAAAATATCTTCATGGAACATGATCTTTGCTTAATATCCTAATGATTTTTGGCATAAAAGAAAAATCAATCATTTTGACCCATACGATGTATTTTTGGCTATTGCTACAAATATACCCCAGCGACTTAAGACTGCTTTTGTGCTCCAGGGTCGCAAATAAATAAATAAAGAGATGTGACAAATGATATATGCATGCAAATCAGCGTGAGATCGGTAGGATCTGTATCTGAGTTCAGGAAGAAAACACTTCAGCGATGAGTTATAGTGCCACATCCTGTCTCCTGACAGCTATAATACACTGACAACTCTTTTATATAAGATTTGAGATAAACCAGTAAAGAGGACTTGCGATATGCCATTCATTTATAAATGTATCAATTTCAAAATTCACCTATTATTTTAGTTTGAAAGTCTCGTAATGTTTTTCTGAGCTAATCAAGATCCAGTTTTTGTTTTTCTGAGCTATTGAAGGGTCTTGTGGTCTCAGACCCCAAACAGAACATGAAAGTTAACAGCTCATTTCTCCTTTTTCAACTATTCCAGTAAAAATAGATTTGTATTTTGAGTTATAGTAGGTTAGTAAGATTCTAGAGCACTCAGAAGTGATCAGTATACATGTCAAAATGTATATAAATTCCATGAAATACAACAGCTTTAAGTGTTCAGAATGTTTTGAACTTTGTCACACAGGTAATTCCATTCACGTCTGTATTATGAAATCAAAGCATTTCACCATTGTTGCCATTTGAACATTGTCTAGCTTTTTAGTGTGATGACGAGTGAGCGGGTTTTTGAATCATGAGTCAAAACAGTAACTTACTGAAAAGTTACAAAAAAAAAGAAAAAGAAAAAAAAAAAAAAAACACCCGAAAAAGTGTTTTCCCCTTGAATGTTTCCTATAGCTTCTTTGAGTCCACACACACCCCCACTTGCAGTTTTAACTGACTTGACTCCGACTCAAGACTGTAGTTGTGCTGGGGGCAACCCCCTGAACCGTGACTCTGTGGGGCTGCTTAAATCAGAACTACGTGATGATGAAATTTACGGGATCCATCCTATAGATCGCTGGTAGAGAATGAGTCAGGGCACTAAAGGGATCGCAGCATGACGTTACCATGCAAATCACGCACCGATTCCCAGTATCAGTCTCTTGGCACGTGACAAACTTTCAGTTTTGTTCACTGAATTTGACATCACGCGACTAGACCGAGGCTTTTTGACCTGCTTACTCCAAAGAGATAGATGCTATAGAAACCTTTACCTATACCTTTATTTATTTATGGTTTAATATAGAGCTATACAATAATTGAACAAGCCCTTAACAACAATCACAAAAAGACATGTATGAGCTACGGCCTTCAGGAAAGTTTTCTGGAATGCACCTGAGGTGACAGATCATCTTGGAACTTTTCCTGTTGTACACAGATGACTCACGGGTTGGAGTCAAACACAGCAGTGTAAATGAACAGGCCTGGAATTCCCTCTGCAGTCCAGCAGCTGCCAATCAGATCAGCACCTTACAAAACACACACTGTAGGATCCATATCATCCTGCTGTGGTTTTGTTTTCCTTCTTCACTTTTTCTGGCATGGCAATTTTATTTCAGTTTCACACTAACTCTGGAGAATCAAAACTCAACAGTTTTGGAATTATTCATATTGAATATATGTTGTACAGGTATGCTTCCAAATTGGACAATAATTCAGTTAATGTGATTCTCCGTGTTATCTTGGAACAAATACAGGTGCATCTCAATAAATTAGAATGTCGTGAAAAAGTTCATTTTTTCTTGTAAGTTATTTCAAAAAGTGAAACTTTCATATATTTTAGATTCATTGCATGTAAAGTAAAACATTTCAAAAGTTTTTTTGTTTTAATTTTGATGATTAGAGCTTACAGCTCATGAAAGTCAAAAATCAGTATCTCAAAATATTAGAATATTTACATTTGAGTTTCAATAAATGACCATCCATACAGTATAAATTCTGGGTATCTCTTGTTCTTTGAAATCACAATAATGGGGAAGACTGCTGACTTGGCAGTGATCCAGAAAACAAACATTGACACCCTCCATAAAGAGGGTAAGTCACAGAAGGTCATTACAGAAATGTGTGGCTGTTTACAGAGTGCTGTATCAAAGCAAAGTTGACTGGAAGGAAGAATTTGGGTAGGAAAAGGTGCACAAGCAACGGGGATGACAACAAGCTTGAGAATACAGCCAAGCAAAGCTGATTCAAACACTTGTGAGAGCTTCACAAGGAGTGGACTGAAGCTGGAGTCAGTGCATCAAGAGTCACCACGCTCAGACGTCTTCAGGAAAAGGGCTACCAAGCCACTTCTGAACCAGAAACATCGTCAGAAGCGTCTTACCTGGGCTGTGGAGAAAAAGAACTGGACTGTTGCTCAGTGGTCCAAAGTCCTCTTTTCAGATGAAAGTAAATTTTGCATTTCATTTGGAAATCAAGGTCCCAGAGTCTGGAGGAAGAGTGGAGAGGCACAGAATCCAAGCTGCTTGAAGTTCAGTGTGAAGTTTCCACAGTCTGTGATGATTTGGGCTGCCATGTCATCTGCTGGTGTTGGCCCACTGTGTTTTCTGAAGTCCAGTCAACGCAGCCATCTACCAGGAAATTTTAGAGCACTTCATGCTTCCTTCTGCTGACAAGCTTTATGGAGATGCTGATTTCATTTTCCAGCAGGAATTGGCACCTGCCCACACTGCCAAAGGTACCAAAAGCTGGTTCAATGACCATGGTGTTACTGTGCTTGATTGGCCAGCAAACTGTATTGCGCTGACCCTGAACCCCACAGAGAATCTATGGGGTATTGTCAAGAGGAAGATGAGAGACACCAGACCCAACAATGCAATGCAGATGAGCTGAGAGACGCTATCAAAGCAACCGGGCTTCCATACCACCTCAGCAGTGCCACAAACTGATCACCTCCATGCCATGCTGAATTGAGGCAGTAATTAAAGCAAAAGGAGCCCCTACCAGGTATTGAGTACATATAACAGTAAATGAACATACTTTCCAGAAGGCCAACAATTCACTAAAAATATTTTATTTATTTTTTTTAATTGGTCTTATGAAGTATTCTAATTTGTTGAGAGTGAATTGGTGGGTTTTTGTTAAATGTGAGCCTAAATCGTCACAATTAAAAGAACCAAAGACTTAAATTACTTCAGTCTGTGTGCACTGAATTTATTTAATACACGAGTTTCACAATTTGAGTTGAATTACTGAAATAAATGAACTTTTCCACGACATTCTAATTTATTGAGATGCACCTGTAGAATGAAGAAATTATTGTAACATTAATAAGCAAAATATGATGTACTTTACTGACAACATCTGGTCTGATCAGGTTTCAGAGCATTTCAGTCATTCTAAAGTAGGCCTGCACAATTAATCGATTTTCTAATCGCGATTACAATTATGGATGCCACAATTATGTAATCGTTCAAAGCGGCAATTAATCATTCAAAGTCCACTTATGTTATTCTGCATGCTTAAGATGTGTGTTTCTTTCTACGGAGTTATCTTAAGGGTTTTTCCATTTGTTTTAATTATAGTTTTAGTATTACATTATAATACTAAAGTAGGCCTGCACAATTAATCGATTTTCTAATCGCGATTACAATTATGGATGCCACAATTATGTAATCGTTCAAAGCGGCAATTAATCATTCAAAGTCCACTTATGTTATTCTGCATGCTTAAGATGTGTGTTTTTTTCTTTCTACGGGTTATCTTAAGGGTTTTTCCATTTGTTTTAATTATAGTTTTAGTATTACATTATAATACTAAAACTATAGTTTTGCTATTTTTATTTAAAACCAATCCAATGTATAATTGACATTTGAGGCTTAATACTATAGAAAAGCAATACAAGTTTTTCAGTTAGAGTGTTTTCAGCTTATTTATGTTCATGTAAAAATATGGCATGCAGTTGCTTCAGTTGCTTCAAACAATGGTATAAACATCATTCAGTGTAAATTGTGATAATCTTAATTAATAATCACAATTTCAAGGGAATAATCGACAATTATGATTTTTGTCATAATTGTGCAGCCCTATTCTAAAGTACACAGTATGATATTTTAGTGGAAGAAAGTTTGAATTAAAACAGTATTTTATTATTTATTTAACATTTGATTATGTAATCCTTTTACAAAAGCCGTAAGGCAATCAAGGGATAATATATTACGAATCTA
Source organism: Tor tambroides (assembly GCA_021397915.2). Classification (NCBI taxonomy): domain Eukaryota; kingdom Metazoa; phylum Chordata; class Actinopteri; order Cypriniformes; family Cyprinidae; genus Tor; species Tor tambroides. Next base: position 6,335 of record JAFVLL020044190.1, on the reverse strand, counting down.
GTAATGACTGAAAGGGTTGTTCGTACTCTACCTAAAACATATTCTTTTGATATGTTAGCAACAGTGTTATTTTAGTGTCGTTGAGATACTATTATAGTTTTTTTTTTACATTACATTTTTTTTTAACAGTTTTAGTTACATTTTAAATTAAAAGTTTTAGCAATTGTGATATTTTTATTCTTTATTTTTTAATTAAAATGTTTAAAAGTTTTTTTTAATTCATTAAACTAAATGCCTTTTCAACAAGCAAAAGGTCTAATTTTAGTTAAAGTTTATTTTATTTCAAGTAGTTTTTATGGTTTTAGTTTGAGTTCATTCTAATAACCCTGATTTTAGGACAAGCATGCTGTTGAATGCTGCTCAGTACTGCTTCATGCTTTTCTGCCCAAAACTTTTAGCGCACTGGAAGTGCACTAAAACAAAAATGCTCTTGTTGTGACAGAGAATTAATGTGTAGGCTGCACATTTTAAGGCTAGCGTGCCACTTTGCATCGCATGCTATTTTCAGAGAGCTGCACTACAGGTTATGCGTTAACTTTCCACCCACGCCGTAGCATCGGTGCCCCCGCATCGCTGAAATGTCACCTCTTCCCCACACCAAATATCCCCTCCCTCTCTGACACAGGCAGCGATGCACTCTTTCCTTCCAGCTGTGAGTCAGTAGAGCTCTTGGGGGGGTTTGGGGGTTACCTACTTCTCGAGCAGTTTGAGTATGGGCCTCTGAAACGCCTGTGAGTTGACTTTCAGAATCACATTATTAGAAAGAGCCACAAAGTTTTAAGGAGGCAAAAAAGACACAGATAGCGATGTTGTAACTCACAACCACAAAACTTCCTGTGACGGAATAATTTGGTTCTAATGGTACAAAATTCACCTTGGGTTTATGTAAGGTTTTACCGACTCCTAAATTTAGAGTCAGTCAGAGATGATACCAATCTGCTACACATGTATAATTCACAATATTAATATATGGGTATTGACATTAACATACATATATATATTTAAACTAATTACTGAATGTTGCAGTAACCAGTGGCGGCTGGTGGTTAATTTTCTAGGTAGGGCAACAAATCCAACAGTTTTAGCATACATCCCGGTATGATTTATCCCAGTATAACCAAAGGAAAAGTATTAAGACTTGAAACATAAAGATAACTGTTTTACCAACTGTTTTATCAAACTATATTTTCCGCAAGCTCTTCTTTCAAGATAAATTAAAAAATATATATACATTTTTTTTTTAATTAAAAAAAATAATAATTTGTTTAGAGCATTTGCATACAAATAACTAAAAGTCAAGCTGCAATACCAAACAAGACCACACGGAGATGTCAACACAGACCACTATACCAGTCGCCTTCTGACTGTATACTGTAGTTACGGATCCTTTCAGAATTATTAAACAGAGCAGAACACAAATTAAAAAAGTAAATAAAAACATTCTGAATTTGTCAAATGTAGCGATCTGAAAGCAGCTTAACATTACCAGTGAACAATTCCTCTGTCAGAGTGTTGTTGATGCCCATATGTAGCTATATAAACACCACTGAGCATTGCAGACTCCTATAAAAACACGATTCTTCAGTGAGTGTGTTTATAAAACACTGGACAGACATGCGGTCATACTGAATTGTGCTCATGTAAAAAGCTGTCAGAGAGTGCACATACATGGTCTGTTTGATAATACTGGAGTCGCACGTTTAATATTGTAAGATTGCTGTTTGTCACTGTAATCGTCTCCGTTCCAATCGTCATCCATCTGGTAAGATATACTGGTTTGCTTTATTCAGCCCATACAGACTAGACTTCATATTTCTTATTAATAGTGGTATGTTTGTTCCCACCAACTCATAGAGGGGAACTCATAGAGATTGCATTGCAGTGCCTGCAGTTCGAAAAATAAAATCTTTGTATGGAAGTCTATGAGCACTATGACGGTGTTTTAGTGCCACATTAAAAAAAAATAAAAATATGAGATTAAAGTCGTAATGTTTCGAGAATAAAGTCAAAATTACGAGAATAAAGATGAAATATTTCGAGAATAAAGTCGAAATTACAAGAATAAAGTCTAAATGTTCCAAGAATAAAGTCGAAATTATGAGAATAAAGACAAAATATTTCGAGAATAAAGTCGAAATTACAAGAATAAAGTCGAAATTATGAGAATAAAGTCAGAATATTCAGAATAAAATCAAAATTACGAGAATTAAATCGTAGCAATTAAATTTATAATATTTTGAGTTGGCCTATATTGCACATGCAAATGGCCCGGGCTGGATTGGGAGCACCGGGAGAATTTGAAAGCTGACTAAAGTCTCAGCTTTCAAATTCTGTCAGTTTAAATACAAAAAATATGTCTTACAATAATGTGTTTTTCATGTTCTTTAATGTGGCGTGACAGATCACTGTATTCGCCTCAGTTTAAGCGGCATGTGAATCCATCATCTTTCCGATTACACATGCGTTTCATTAAATTAAGCTATAGCCTACTGTTTTTTTTCATGCCTTCTGATGTACCTTCACGTTTATATTATACTTTAACTACTATACAGGAAAAACACATTTATAATTTGTATTTTGTGATAAAACTGACAGAATTTGAAAGCTGAACTGCGTTATATTAAAAGCGACACTGCACAAAATTATTGTGATTACTGGGGTGGCTGGCACGCTACAAATAATGAATGGAAGGTGTTAAATATTATTTCCAGTCATTTACTGTATTATACCGTGGATTTTCACAAAGAAAACAGTATAATTTAATGAAACAAATGTCTCATTATAGTTGAACAGACAATTTATTCATGAATACATCAATCTGTCATGCCACATTAAAGAGCATGAAAAACACATTATTGTAAAACACATTTCGCTATAAAACTGACAGATTTTGAAAGCTGAAACTTTGTTTTATATTAAAAGTACCAGAAGCACAAATTTGCTATAGGGTGGCTGGTGCATATGCAGTCGAAGATGTGAAATATTATTTCCAAGCATGCAATGGTATGATTTCTGCTAATAATCCTACATATATTTAAATCAATTCCAGTGGCCTGGCGACTTCTGGTGCTCCCAACCGGGCCATTTGCATGCGCAATATAGGCTATACTCTCAAAATATTATAACTTTAATTGCTACGATTTTCTCATAATTTTGACTTTATTCTCAAAATATTTTGACTTTTTTCTCAAAATATTTAGACTTTATTCTCGAAACACTTAGGCTTTATTCTCGTAATTTTGACTTTATTCTTGAAACATTTCAACATTATTCTCGTTATTTCGTTATTTATTATTCTTGAAATATTTCAACTTTTTTTCTCATAATTTTAGATTTTTATTTTTAACGTGGCAATAAAACGCCGTCGTAGAGCACACTTGGGGTGATTCTCGGACAAAGTGAAATCGCCCAAAAAGGGGCGGTACTCCACAGAACGTGACTTGACGCTGATTGGACTATGTATCCAGAGGCAGAACAAACAGTCTACAGTGGTGACAGTTGTGATTGAATGTGACAGAAAATACTTTTCACTTTGGTGGTGCGTCGTCCTATCGCCCTAATGAACAACAGTAACTACAAAATGGAGACTCAAAACAGCTTTATCAAACAACACTGTTTCAGCCATGAATTAGTTTTGAAATCATTCTCATTTGGCATTAAAATGGGTTGGGAAATTTTTTTTTACATGTTACAGAGGTGGAGCTAAGGACTACTGGATTTATTGATTTATTATTTGCTTCATTATAGCAGAGCAAATATATTATATAATATATATATTATATAATATATTTCTGGAAGCACACCAGAGGGGCGTTCCATTCGACCGCAAGTTTCCTGTGAAGTGGACTTCACAAGGTATTCCAGCATCTTCACTGAGATTCCAGTCCGAAAGGAAACAAACATGTTCAGTTTGAAGGACACTGCCCATAAACATGAAGTAGAGTGGGAAATTTGGGTGGGTCAGATAAGGGAAATGTCCAAAATGTGCACTGTTGACGTGCCTCCTGGAACACTGCTTATACAGCTTTCTGTTAAAAATCCTTACCCCCAATGACGGCCGTGACCTGTCACCTTTTTATTTATTCAGCTATGAAGCAGCTCAGGATGAAAGTGTGTTGATCCAGCTTAAAGGGTTAGTTCACCCCAAAATGAAAATTCTGTTAGTAATTACTCACCCTCATGTCGTTCATCTTCGGAACACAAAAGATTAGTTTTGATGAAATCCGAGAGCTTTCTGACCCTGCATAGACAGCAACAATAAAGACAGTTGAATAAAGTTGTTATTTTTGTTGTCTTTGCATACAAAAAGTATTCTCGTAGCTTCGTAACGTTATGGTGGAACCACTAATGTCACATGGACTATTTCACCGATGTCCTTACTACGTTTCTGGGCCTGGGAGCATTTCAGTTGTGTTGCTGTCTATGGAGGGTCTGAGAGCTCTCAGATTTCATCAGAAATATCTTAATTTGTGTTCTGAAGACGACCAAAGGTCTTACGGGTTTGGAATGACATGAGGGTGGGTAATTAATGACAGAATTTTCATTTTTTGGGTGAAATATCCCTGTAAGTCAGCTCAAGTTTTCTTCTAATCCAATGGTGTCAGTGCAGTCAATTTGAAAAATAGTCCTGCTAAGGTATATCACTGATATAGGCTTTAGATCTTATTGTATCAATCCAGTAGCATGCACTAAGCTAAACTGCCCTTTTGGTCCTATCGAGGTGCCCCCGTACCGCAATTTCGACCGGGGGGGATTTCTCCCCTGCCCCTCCGGAGGTCTGTGCACACCACTGTATCAATCTGCTGGAGCTATGTGCAGTTTACCCAGTGCTAAACTATTTCTTGCCAGTGAAGATAACTACCGTGATCTTGTTAGATCTGACAAAACCTTGACAGTTTTTTACCTGAACCATCAAGGTGGCACCTCAGGTTCTTGCAACTGAGCTTCAGGAGGCATCAGTTGCACTTAGTGAGAGTGGTACCTCTGGGTTCATACAATCAGGTGGCAGATACTCACAAAGATGCCCCTGTTGTGGGAAACATTACACAGAACCTTCCTACGTAAGCATAATGTGTTCCTTGTAGCACCACAGATCTCTACTCCTGAAGCTCCAAGCAGGCAGTCCGTGGCAGCTTCCCTCAGGAACAACATTGTCTTTCAGATTCGGGTGGTTGTGTTCATCACCCAGATTTAGCTGCAGCTTTGGGCTTGGACCCTCGATCCAACCCCTTTATAATGGATTGTAAACGTGTTCACACAAATCTCCACACGGCAAGCTTGTGCCTCCTTGTGGAAACCTTTCCCTTTATGGTGTAGGGACCATAGGATTGATCCTATTATTTGATATTTCGGGTATTGACGGCTGCCCTTATGTAGAGATCTCACGTGTCACTCTATTAGGCTGTTTTTTGTTGACCTGGGGATTTTCTTGGACAATATCTGCACTGCTGCCACCTGGGATTCTCCTTGGCTGGTTTCACAAGGTCAGTTCTGCAGTTTTTCTTTAGCAGCCTTGACTGCTTTTTCAGGTAAGTGTGTATGACTAGTGATCCTCACAGCTAAGCCCATGTCATTATGTGACTTTGTCCGTCTGGTTTGGTGAGTAGATAGTGGCGTCTCTAGCGGTTGGTCTGGAATTCACCCGACCATAGTTACGTAATTTGTTCAGTAGCAGCCATTGGCATGGTAACATTGTTTTGCTACCAATAACAACACCATTGTTAGTTTATTAATACATAATATACTCACTTAAGTACTATTTTATAAGCACCTTTGATTGTTTCTTGTTATAACATGTATTTCAAGCTGCAATAAAGCAAATCAAGGTAAACAGACACAGGAAACGTGTTAATGTTTTTCTATTAAAAATAATTTATTCCAGGACCACATATAAATAATTCTTGAAACACATTACATTTAATATTTGCTGTGAATAAATACCAAACAAACCAAAAAACAAGGCTTTTCATACGATAATCTATATGAAAGGTTGCACAAAATTTCTATCTTGTCATCTATATCACTCTAGGTCTATAACTGGAATGTCACTATGTACTGTAAGTCAGAAGTACCGTTCCTAATTCCAGAGCAGCTTATTTAGTATTGTGCAAGTTTGTGATGATCTGAACTGACTGAACAGATCCAGTAGTTGAAGAGTAGACACTCTTGAATTTCTGATTCAACTGCAGATTTTTCTCGTGTGTATCATTTATCCGAAGCACATTTCTGTATAGGCCCATGTGAATCTAATTCTCAAGTAGACGAAGCTAAATGTGCTTGCACAATATTGGACTTTAAGGATGGGAATGTTTAACACAGACAGTTATTTCTTTATA
>JAFVLL020044189.1:0-12186 GCA_021397915.2 Tor tambroides | reverse complement strand
CATATCAGTATAGATATCCAGCATGATATTTTTCCCCATTGAGATCTGATGTGTTTTCAAAGTGTTCCTTTAATTTTTTTGAGCAGTGTAGTATTGTGTGTGTGTGTGTGTATATATATATATAAATATATATATCACTTAACATTTATTTTATTCAAGTATTGATTTTATGATTTTAGTTTTAGTACTATAATAAACTTGGAACTGTTTCGTCCTCTAAGTATTAAGCAAATAAATACATAAAACAGGTCATTGTGACTACAGTATTTCTTGAAAATGCTCATTTATTTCTCAAACCTTTCTCAAAAATGCATTTTTTTCTGGGTTTTTTCCTCTCCCTCTCGCTCTCTATCTCCCTCTCTCTATTATTTTTTTTTAACATTACCTTCTTTATTTTTTCACTCTTCTCTCCACATCTCCCCCATTGACTTCCATTCAAACAGAACCGCCTCCTACCGTGTTATGCATTTTTGAACAGAGTTCGAAGGTTCACCCTGGGGGTAAGTGCTCCGTTTTCACGTTTGTTGCAATGAGTTATAGGATACATGCGATGCTTCTTTAGATTGAGGCCAAAATGTGGCATCTCATAAGGCAGCGTAACTGTTCAGAACAGCCTTTACGAAGTGCATCTTCAGTGTCTTGAAATGTCACTTATGCAGGTCACTACACTTTGAAAAAGATCCATAGATTGAGAGAAGAAGTAAAGATGAGGATGAGTTAATTTGAAGTGCACTAGATTGCTATGCATGCACACATAGTCTTCTCAAAATCTGTGAGAACTTATTATCTTGAGCGTCTGACTCCGCTATGGAAGCCCTGTAATGAAATTTGGCTTTTCAAGACTCTCGAAGAGACCTGGACGAACCCAAAGCCAGGGTCAGAGCATGATCATCGGCTGGATTTGTGAATCAGGGAAAGGTGCTCTGTAATGAGGTGGCTGCTGCTTCAGGCACTCCCTCTCACGGCACCGCTAATGCTCTAATTGGATTATTATGGTCATAATTAAGGACGGAACACACAGCGAAGAGCCACAGAGTCTACAGCTCATTACTGTTGTTCAAATGCAAACAAACAGACGTGGCAAACAAGATTTATAAGACACAAAGGGGACGTCTCTGCTCAAATATCAACTGCTCTGTGTGTGTTGTGACAGATGGCTGAGGGCAGACTGTGTGTTTTCATAGCAGTGTGCGTGTCTGACCCACAATATATGTCTAATCTTTAGTGTTGCTTTATGAAGATGACACATATGCATGCAGCTCATTCATGATTTCCTTTAAGGGGTCATCTTCTGATGCATCACAATTTCCTTCATTTTTTTTTTTAAATAAAAGACTTCAGTGTTCCATGAAAAACACTGGAATTAAAAACCCAACCATGCTGAAAAAAACACAGCAATCTGATGAATTTCTGAGATAGAAACACCAAATCGTAACACTTTGCAAGACAAACCCAACTGGATGATCCACAACTCAAGAAGGAAATCAGACAGATAACATTACTGAAGGGAAGGATAAGAGTAAAATGAGCAGAAGTCTGTCCAACTTTGTGTTATTTCTGGCTGTGTGTAGCACCTACAACGTTTCATCCAACTCTCCAGAGAAGAGAGAGCTCATGCAGACTTTGATGTAGGCCCGCAGAGGATACTGCACCGACTGTCACGTCAGTTGAAAACATAGTTTTAGGGCTTTTTTATTAGTAGTATTATTTTAAGCTTTGGTATAAAATAAAGACAATAGATTGTTGGCTCCTTTTGTAAGTGGCCTTCTGAACTGAGTATCCAGTTTGTATGTTTATGATCTTACTCAAAAAAATTAACAAACAAATATATGAGCAACTTTTTCTTGTCAGGCGAAACAAAACACTTCTAGTTGTGGTAAACAGCAAACATGACTAATATAATATTCAGAATGGAAAAAAAAGGCTAGGAATGCATTAATATTAATAGGTTTATTCCTCAGTTTGAATGCTTAATACAGTTCATTGTGCATTCAGGCTACCTGTCATGAGACACCAACATAACAAGGAGGGCGATTTATCCGGCAGAATGGCAGAGCTGAGTCCCACGCAGGGCTAAGAAGATAATAAAGATTCATTTGTCATTAAAATGAAAGACTAGAGAATCTTTGCTTTCACTCTGTTCCTTATGAACTCGCTGTATATTGAGGATAATGGGCTACATATCATCTCTCTGGATCCTCAAAAGAAAGCCTGTCCTCTAATTTGGTCCTGAATTCAAAGTCTTATCTTTCAATCATCATTTACTCACCCACATGTCGTTCTAAACCAGTATGATCTTCTTTCTTCTGTGGAACACAAAAGGTGAAGAAAAATCTGGCTGTTCTTTTCCATATAATGAAAGTGAATGGGAACAGGTGCTGTCAAGCTCCATAAAAGCATCAAAAAAGCAGTCAACACAACTCATGCACTACATTAGAAGTCTCACATAAAATCGTTTTAGACGAACAGACGATATTCTCTGAAAAAGTTTTCAAATCCATATAATAGTTTTGTGTGATGGACAGACGATATTCACCAAATATATTACATTCTAAGTCTTTAAATCCATACAATAGTTTTATGTGACTAACTGATGATGTTCACTGAAATTCTTGCATTATAATTCTTCAAATTCACACAATAGTTTTGTGTGACGAACAGACGATATTCATTGAAAATGTTACAAGTCTTTAAATTCATAAAATAGCTTTGTGTGACTAATAGATGATATTCACTGAAATTCTTACATTATAAGTCTTCAAATCCATACAATAGTTTTGCGTGACTAACAAACGATATTCATTGAAAAACGTTACAAGTCTTCAACTCCATACAATAGTTTTGTGACTAATAGCTGATATTCACTGAAAATCTTACATTATAATTCTTCAAATTCACACAATAGTTTTGTGTGATGAACAGACAATATTAATTGAAAATGTTACAAGTCTTTAAATTCATAAAATAGTTTTGTGACTAACAGAGGATATTCATTGAAATTCTTTAAAAGTAGTTAATATAGCTCATGCACTACATTATAAGTCTTCAACTCCATACAATGATATTCATTGAAAATCTTCTCCTCCAGAAGATTCAAATCAAATCAAATATTTTTAAACATGTTTTTGATTCAATGACCTTATGCAACCTATCATATATGATCTGAGAGCAACTTTATTTTATAGAACAGAGAGTACAAGTTATATGGCCCACTCTTATAATACTTTCCCCATTGGCTTTCATTGTAAGGAAAACAGCAGCTAGGATATTCTTGAAAAAAAAAAAAAAAAAGTCACCTTTTGACTTCCAGAAAAAGAAAGTCGCAGGGGTTTTGAATGACATGAGAGTAAATGATGACAATTTTCATTTTGGGGCAAATTATTCCTTAAACAAGGTGAATAAAGAGAGTGAGAGCAACGGAGAGCGATGAAGTATCTTTGTCATGGCGAAGTGAGATCAGTCAGAGGTTCCACAGATCAAAGTTCTCACAGTTACCAAAGCAACGCCTGAAGCGAGACAGAGCAAGTGTGACAATCACCCTCGGCAGGGTCACGCTAACAGCAGACCTGAGCGAAAGCAAGATGGCTCCCCACTGAAAAAGACACAGATTCCCCTTCTTTCCACACTGAATGCACGACCATGTCTGTGACCTTGAGAGTCAGAGCGCTCTCTGAAGAGCCATTCCATTAGTGTTAAACAGGCAGCGGCACTTTGAATCACTGACATATTCTTTACAGATTTTCTTTATTTACATCCATCGTTAGTCAGCGGCTAATGAGAATTGTTATGTTTAAAGTCAAATAAGGCCATTGGCAATTTATTTTCTGACAAAAATATAATGAAATAGTACACTGTATCTGATATTATCCATTGGGAACTGTTTACAGTCAAGGGATTGAAAGTATGATTTGAAATGAAAGTATCATTTCAGAGTTACGGGTCATCGCTAAAAAAATGATGCTTAAAACACAACAAGCTCTTAGGATAGTATTCACGATATTCATCATATCATTTTGAAGAACCTTTGCTCCATTTTCAACAAAACATTTAATGACCAAGAACGTGATGTAAGCATCAAGAAAATCTGTATTTTTCCTACACCTTGAATACATGATGTGCAAATCATTAAAGAGTTGCAACACAGTATATACACTTACAAACACAATTTTTAACCCATAAACACTAAATATAAAACAGAACGGTCAATTCTGATGTCATGGGTTAGAGCCAGTTGCTATGGCTATAGAAAAGAAATCAGGGTTCCTTGAAATACATTTCCAAGTTCTCAATCTCCAAATCAGTTTTAAGACTAATCTCGCACAAGAACATTCGAGCATAAAGCAAGCCAAACATGAAAGTAATCTTCAATAGCGATTAGCTCCTTTGAAAAAGTCGCCAGACCGTTTTGCGTCTGCCCCCTTCACAAGGAATTTCATCAGTGCAACCATACTCTTGAGCTGCCATGAAATAACCACATTCGTCACCTTCGATTTAGCAATTAAGCCATTCACACTGCCGTGTGACACCACCCACCATGCTCGAGAAAGGCAAAAATAGCTTTGGGATCTGGTTCATCTTCTATTTTAAGTCGGCTGGTGACCTAGCATGCTACTTAAAGACTCTGCATCGGGTGACCTCCAAAGCTTCAAAACACTCCCGAGGTTTACCAGTCTATTCTTGAGCCGCAACAGGAAATGTGTGACTCTTTTCATGTTTTCTTCATCGCGCCACTTTCTTTTACTTCTGCGGTCTCTCTCCAGCCATTTAGCCACCTGATCTGGTGGTAAAGGTCTAGCTGAGCTCTCGTCCCGATAGTGCCTACTAATTATTCTCTCAAGTGCCTGTGGATTCTTGAAGCATGTTCTCAAGGAGGTCTCCCTCCCTTCGTAGCAGCCAAGCAGCATTCTCCGAGGCATTTCTGAGAGGTGTCCGCAACTTCTCTAATCGCTCTGCTTTTCAACAGTGAAGCGAACTTCTGAATCATTAGGATGAACTTGACTCGCATTCACCAAGGTTCTATGCGAGCGTCTCAATATTTGATAGATCTCAGCGAGCATGTTGGGGGCAGAAGGCACAGATGGTCTCAAAGAAGTTAAGTTATAGAGTTGTCTCATCAATATTTTAGTAAACCAACCTCATGTTCCATTCATGAGCGCCCTTGGCCTTGTGGGCAACCCCAAGCACCTCTCTGACTCATCTTCTTTGCCAGAAAAGTAATGCCTTCTTGACTGCTAAGTGGTCAACTCTGTCCGAACCTGATGCCCTTCTCTCTGCTCTGGATGTGGGTGAAACAATTGATCCATTGGCAGAAGAAACCGACTTCTTAATGATGAATCCAAATGAGAGAATTTTGTGTTTCTTGCTCCATTTCTTTTCTGTTTCTCCAAATGCTGGTCAAGTATCAAGGCATGCTCTGCACTCACTTGCTATTAAAAAGCTGCTGACTCTGTACAACCGGCTAATATAGTTCTCACACAGACAAACACAATTATCCTTATGCTGTGAGATGTGCATGCCTACATAGTGCATATATAACATCAAATGGAAATAACAATTTGCACAAAAATATGCAATATTTTGGCACAGTTGGGTGTTCAAGTATTAGTGCAGTCAATCAACAAAACTCTTCTATTTTAGTGCCAAGAATGTCACAGTTATTGGTCAGCCGTAACAAAAACACAATGGATACTATGGTGTTTTGCTGGAAACTATGGTTACACCATGGGCACAGAGACAATATGAGTGTGAACAAAGTGTGTGGGGGGCAAGTTATCAGCTGGGCTCATGAATATTAATTGTATGACATTCGCCCACTACTAATTTGCTGAAAATAAGACATTTAAAAATAGGTACTAGCTGAAGTAAGATAGCTGTTAACCACTTTTAATGCACAGGCCTTTGGCACTTTTTTTTAAATAAAATAAAAATCTAAAATAAATCCTAAAATAAACTGAGAAAAATGTCATTTTAAGCGGATGGATAAAATTTTCACAGAGGAACATCACAAGGAATATTTGTATTGGTTAAAACATAATACTTAAATATAATGACTATTTCCCCAAAAGTCGAAGCCAAAGTCCTGAAAATATCTGAAAAGTGAGGAAAGAATGTACATTTTGCATTGTCTATGGAATTGCATTGCATTATCTATATTAACTGTTTATTTGTGATTTAAACAAAAGCATGCTTTTGCACCAAAGACACTAATATGGCATAAATGCCAGTCATGTATCCCTGTCATTATTACACTCAAAGGCACACAGCAGGATTAAGTACTTAACCCCTCCAACACTCCACTCAGCTCATCTCACAGACAGACGACCAGCGACTGAACCTAGTCTTTGTACTTTAAAACAAATTCACAACCATATTCAAGTTTACCCTGGAGTAACAAGTAGATAAATGTTTCTCTCTGAAAAAGCACAATATCAGGGTGCTCATATCTGGGGTTGTATGGCAATCATAACTTCAGGCTTCAAGATCAACACTAACTCAGACTTTTATATCTGTTAGTGCCCTGGAGCAACAAGTTAAAGGATTCTTTCACCGTTAACTTTGAAATGACTACTGAAATAACAGTGTCTGTAATAAATAATAAGTATTGCAAAGCTCAAGTGACTTGGCCTATAAAATATATCTGTGACCACACAGAAATGTAACAAAATTTAAACTTTGCTTCTGCTGTCTTGCCAATATGTGGTCTGTGAGGAAATGTCTCTCAATCTAATTCAATGTAGCATGCTTTATTGTTGTGACCAAAAAAAAAAAAAAAGAATCTACTTGGCAAAGCATTTACAGCTCAGTAGAGCATAATAAAAATGCTGCCAAAAAAATAAAATATAAATAATAATAATATTTATATATATAGGGGAAGTTGTGGCCTAATGGTTAGAGAGTCAGACTCGTAATTGAAAGGTTGCGAGTTTGAGTCTCGGGCCGGCAGGAATTGTCGGTGGGGGGAGTGAATGTCCAGCGCTCTCTCCACCCTCAATACCACGGTCGGTGTGTGTGTGTGTGTGTGTGTGTGTCTGTGTCTGTGTCTGTGTCTGTCTGCGTGCATTTGTTCATTACTCACTGTTGTGTGTGTGCACTTGGATGGGTTAAATGCAGAGCACCAATTTCGAGTATGGGTCACCATACTTGGCAATACGTCACGACTTTACTTTAATAATAATAATAATAATAATAATCATAAAAAGTAAAATAACAAAAGTGGAAATTAAATTAAATGGAAGAAAAACAAACTAAAAGTTCAAATAAAACATGAAAAAGTCATCTACAATTGTAGATTATGAGAAAAAAAACATGATACAAAAAGCAATCTACAAACTACAAATGTTTGGGTAAATAAAATAAAATATGACTAAATATTAATCAATTCATCTGTCTACCTTAGTACAAAAAGTAATATATTTAAAATATATTTATTTCATACTAAGTGGTTCAAATCTATTAACATGTTCACAGATATATATTGCTCGAGACTTACTGATATAACAATTATAATTAAACTTTATTTGGAGTACTACTACACATTTCTTAATACCAAGCCTAAAATGTGTTTTAATGTCACTAGTGATTAGAATTGCATGATCTTTGAATAGTATCGGTCTTTAAATGCAGGATATTTAAAGTGTACCTGATGTATATATAATAGTTCCACTTTAGCACAATCAAAAATACTTCAGTATATCTTTAGTTGGACTTCAGGACTACTTCTGCACAATCAAAGTGCATTAAGCACAAAATTAGTACCAATTTAGCAGACTTTGGCCCGGGTTCACAAACGGGGCTTAGCTTAAGCCAGGACTAGCCCTTAGTTAAATTAAAATATTTAAGCAACTTTTACAGAAATGCCAGGGAAGAAAACATTAAGGTGTGCATCTTGACATAGAACAATGACACTGACATATTTTAAGATATGTCAGAGCAAGATATTTTCATCTGAGGCAGCTCAAACATGCATTTTAGTCTGGGACTAGCTTTAGCCTTGTCTGTGAAACCGGGGGTTTATGTATACCAGTTTAGTATACTAAAAGTACAATTGCAGGGGTATTTTAATTAAGTACATAAATATTTAAATGTATCTTTAGTATGCCTAGTATGAAATAAATGTATTTCAAATACATTTTAGTATATTTATTTTTCACTAGGGTACCTTTTTTTTCTCTCTCTCTCTTCTTCCACAGTAATTATATCTTTTGTGGAGGTATCTACCTCTGGATAATGTATGTTAACCACCTTTCTCTTCATCTATCTGTCTGTCCATGTGCGCAAGAAAAAGTGTGCCATTCTAAAAAAAGAAAGGGAAGGAAACCCTCTCCCTGAGCTCACTTCCCCTCTAACCTCCATTACCATGTCAGCAAACAAAATCCAAAATGAGAATCTGGCGCAGGGTGATGAGGTCACAGGCTGAAGTATGGGCGAGCGGCATCCGCACACTGACTCTTTCACCCCGATCACACCGCTTGGAGAGATAAGCAGCCTCTCTCTGTTCAATGCCCCAGATCACTGCATCAACACAGTGTGCTTTACACAGCTCAGTCCGGCCCTCTATCAATGGTAGAATTACTGGAACGGTTTAGCTGGAGATTCGTTTGATTTGTCCTTGTGAATCTGACGGGAAGTTCTTAAATGATGCTGTCGGTAATCTGTAGCCAAGGCACTGATGCACAGTAGGACTGATTTCCTATAGCTCAAACAGAAGAGCATGCTAACAATGCCAAGGTCATGGGTTTGATTCCCAGGGAAAGCAAGAACTGATAAAATGTAAATGTGTAACTTGAACGCAATGTAATTCAATAAAAAGCATCTGCCAAATGCATAAACGTAAATGACTGATGTAAACAAAACACTTTTACTGAACCTTGTGATCGAGATGAAAAGAGGAAAGAAGAGCGTGATTAAATGAGGGTAAGGAGGGAAGTAGAAGGTTTGGGGATGGATGGATGGAGGGGTGGACGGATGGATGGATGAATGGAGGCAAGGAGGGAGTGAGGGATGGAGGGGCAGAAGCATGGATGGAGGGATGGAAGAAGTGAGGGATGGAGGGAGTGAGGGATAGATGGAAGGATGGATGGAGGGATGAATGGATGGAGTGAGGGATGGTGGTAGAGATGGATGGATGTATGGATGGATGGAGTGAGGGATGGTGGTAGAGATGGATGGATGGAGGGAGGGAGGGATGGAGGGAGGGAGCGAGGGATAGATAGAAGGATGGATGGAAGGATGAATGGATGGAGTGAGGGATGGTGGTAGAGAAGGGATGGAGGGAGGGAGGGATGGAGGGTGTGAGGGATGGATAGAGTGAGGGACAGATGGAGGGAGGGATGGAGGTAGAGATAGATGGATGGATGGACGGATGGATAAATGGAGGGATGGATGGATGAATGGAGGGATGGGAGAAGTGAGGAATGGAGGGAGTGATGGATGGATGGATGGATGGATTGCGAAGGTGAGAGTTTGGAAAGATTAGAAATGAGTTGAGAAGAAAAGCAAAGAGATTAGATGAGATGTGAAGAGACAAAAGTGAAGAGACAAAATTAAATTAGAAATGATGGGATGAGACAAAAATAGAAGAGACTAGAAAATAAAAGAACCCTGATAGAAGAGAAGAGAAGAGAAGAGAAGAGAAGAGAAGAGAAGAGAAGAGAGATTTAATACTTCAATAAGATACTTCCAGCATCCTATTCACTATATTCCACAAGGACAGACAAAGGACAAGACTCTCACAAAACATAAACACTGGAGTGTGTGGCAGTGTAACAAAATAAAACAAATTCTTAGAAAGATGCATTTCGCTTTCACATTTATATTCCCAGCAGAGTCTTTCATAACAAAGTGACATTCAAGGAAGCACACGTATTGATTAAATGACAGTTGTCTAGGTAGGCAGCGAAAGTGTGAAACAGGACACTACTACTACAAGCATCTGACCCGCAACCCCTCAGCCCCACAGACCTGCTCGCCTTCCTCTGCGGCCGCGTAGATACAGTATGACGAGATTAAAAGTGACTACCCTAAAATGATTATGAAAAGCTTAGGGAGCGTAAGGCGAGCTAGCACACGTTAGCCAGGCAGGAGGAGCTCTGCCAAGCAATTTGGAGTTCTGATCCTTGAAAACAACTACAGTCGAGTTGAGCTTGTTACCGACCAAAAGCCAGCAACGTCCTCGGAGAGCCTGAGCTCGTAATAACAGAAAAAAGCACCCAGGAAACAAAACGAAAGAAAAGAAGCGAATGCCAAAACACATTTCACCTGACCTCGAGAGAGGGAGGAATCAATAGCCGGAAGTCATCCGTGCTCTTTATGGAGGCCTCCGCTTTGATGTAGCACTGAACGCTCGCTCACAATCTTCCTCAGCCTTCATCCCTTTTTTTCACAGTCAGCACTGCTTTGTGCCTCCCCCTGCCTTGTCAAGCTCCCTTAAGGGGCTTGCGGTCTCTCTTCAACAACTTATTTAATTATTTCAAATATTACACAACAGTGTTTTTGCTGAAATGATAGATTGGACACTGGATACAGTGTGTGTATGGTGTAAAAATGTCAGAAAGTGGTGCACCATGCCGTGAAACTCCACAGGATATGGCTGACAATGATATATTAGTTCCCGTACACCTTTTGCTATTCGGCGGGCTGCCCTCCCTACTCAACCTTTTTCCATTAAATTGTCAAACATCTCACATATCACAGACATTACTCCAATAAAAGATACAGTGTTAAAATCAATAGCGGTGTTTGGGAGGCTTCGACGGCTGCAGATACACACCGTGGGTCACATTGTGGCCCATGCAGCTGATTACCTCCAGACCCTCAGGTCACAGAGTCAGGATGCTTCCCTATCCCAAAGTGTGCTGCTTGGATAATGGATGAGGTCCATGTTTGAAGGGTCATTTGGAGGACAAAGCTGTATTGCACACATCTACAATGATAGGGGATTGGGTTGACAGTACTGGTTTTTGTGTGGGTTGGGTTTTTTGGTTGGTACATTACAAAGAAACAAGTAACAAGCCAGTTCCTTTAATGCAGATCTAATTGTAAAGTGTTTGCTTGGAATTCTAGAGAATAATTCGGAGGGTGGTGAAGTTCTTGTTTAAAATCTTGTCCATATATTCCAAGAATTAAGCAACAGCTGTTTCGGCTTTTTCACAAAACGTTCACACTAAAAGCTTCAAAGATTCAGAGAGAATAAGAAACTGTCTGGACACCATCAATGGAAGCAGGATGTGACAATTCAATTAACAAGAATCCCAAGCAATGCTCCATTTAACGCAATTGTCTCACATCTCACGGAGGCGGACAGTGTGTGTTAAGTGCAGAAATTTCTGATGAGCTTTTCTTTCCTGGCATGTGGGCAGGCAAATGTGCATGGTCAAGCCCAAGGAGATACCAAGGAGAGACTTGGTCAAGCCCAATAGATTTCCCAGTGCTAGGCTTACTCCACTTTTTTGGGTTACTGGGATGAGGGATGGTTTCAGGCAGTGTAGGAGGCTGCCAGGTGTTGTGTGGTGTGCCCCAGGATAAAGAGAGATATATGGATCCATCCTGAGCTCAAGAGAGGAGCAGAGAGGCTGTAATTTCACTGTCGAGCATGGGAAAATTTCAGCCTACTGGCCCACAGAAGACAAAACCAGGCAAATCTTGTGGCAAAGCTCACTTAAGGCATGTACAATAACACTTGCACATTCATGCATAAAAACATTTGCAAACACAACCCCTACTGAACAGCCAGGTCTTCAGATGGCCAACCCAGTCTTGTACCATTGTAGCTCAAATTTGGCTTGTCCATGGAGATCTTACCAGCTCAGCCTGCTCTCCTCCAGCAGGTGGTCCATCCGGTTAAACCAGCTGAAAAACACGTAAACCACCTTAAGCTGGGTTTTAGCTGGATTTCCCGGCAGGGATAATGTATATCCATGCATATTCATATCACACGTTTGTCATTCGCAACATTCTACAATGAAATATTTTCAAGATATTTTTACTCAAAAACAAGACCAAGATTTTACTGTATTTTATTTTGCAACATGGTCTTCAATTATTCCATGTGAATAGTGTTGTTTTAAATGCCACGGTGTGTGAGTCACCATGTTATTCTGATCTCTCACAGCTATGAGAGCTAGCTCATTTTAGCACACGCTAACCAGCTGAATGGAACACTGAGGCCCAGAGGAGAAATAAAAAGAG
>JAFVLL020044188.1:11202-59299 GCA_021397915.2 Tor tambroides | reverse complement strand
TCTCTTTAGTCAGAGATGATTGGGGCTTCCAAGTAAATCCCCTATGTCGTCACGACATAACGTCTCCGTTCCCTCCATCAGGGAACGAGGGTTACATACGTAACCGAGAGGTTTTTTGTCATTTTTCCCAACCAGATGGCCTCAGAAACACTCAGTGACCTAATTCCTGATGGATAATGATGTTTAAAGTAGAAATTGTGTCTTTGTTTTTTTTTTTTTTTTTTGATGAAATAATGTATGCAAATATGCTAATTTGCATTAAAAAATCCAGAATTTAAGGAAAATAAAATAAAAACAAATCACCAAAAATAATAACAAAACCTACATAAATAATTAGAAAAAAAAAGATAAAAAAATTAAAAATTTCAGGACTGAAAAAAAAGTGTAACGTTGAAGGCCTTCGGGTCATTTTGACCCGTGAGGGACACTTTTGTTATAGGTTCGGGAGGGACAGATGAGGGTTTAAATGAATCCATAAGCTAAACGGTAAATACAAAGCAGTCCTAACAAATGAGGTTTTGCTAGATTTGTTTTGCTACTATTAGTGTTCTCAGTGACATACTGTACTGTATTGTGCTATAGAAACATCACCTGACAGTCTGTGCACTTGACAGTCAGTTTGCATTGCATTTAAGGGAGCACTGAAATACCAATCTGCTTGCTTTGCATGTTTAGCCTACATAAAGAATATGGCATGCAGTTTCCCCCACAAAAGTAGTATTTTAATGTACATTTATTAATTTATTAATAATCACAATTACAAAATCAATGAACGGTTCTAATTCTTGTTATAACTGGGCAGCCTTAATTTATTTTCTAAATATAGAATCCCTGAGAATGACTACAACATTTTATGATGAAGCCCCTCCTTTTACTGACCATTTGTTGACAAAGAAAAACAAATATCCATATTTACTCCCTATTCATGGAAAGTACTACAAGCTGATATGTTTTTCACAAAGTGTCCACATGGTCAATAAACATCGGTCTTTGCAGAGTTTGAAAAAAGATTTTAGATACAACAACACATACAACTCACATACAACTTGAAAATATAGAAAAGCTCATGATTGTTTCCCAATTCAGATTTCGAAGCATCTGTTCGTCTTGACTTCTGAAGAAGCCACATCAGTGTTTAACAGCATATAATATATATATTAGATGTCATGAATTACTGAATCCAGGTTAAGGTTATTAGAACAGCATTCCTTTTACACAATGACATCAGACAGACCACAGCACAACAATAAGAGGAGAAACCGTGACGCTTACACTCATGAAAAGTAAATGAATTGAGCAGATGACAATGTTATGACAACGTCCAAAAAAACAATTTACATTCATATTTTGACTTAATAGAACTACTCTCAATAAAACTCAACTAAAGTTTTTGTCAGACATCTACTGGAGTAGTTCTGTCATCGGTTACACACCCTCATGTTGTTCCAAACCCATATCCTTTTCAATCTTTCATGACGCAAAAAAGGAGTTTTATGTTCAAAGTGAATGGTGACAGCAGCTGTCAAGTAAGAGTTTAACTGAATAATAAATCCAATTTAGTTTGTTCCTCACGTAAGCTGTCACATGGCTTCATGAGACTTGGAATAATTCATATGGGCTACTTGTATGATACTTTTTTTTTTCGTTGTTTAGCTAGACTCTAGAAAATCTCTGGTCTCCATCCACTTTCATTATATGAAATAGCTACTACATTTAGCTGAATTCATCCTTTTATGTTCCACAGAAGAAAGAAAGTCATACAGGTTTGGACCAACATGAGCATGAGTAAATGATGATAGAATTTTTATTCTTGGCTAAGCACACATTTTTAATTTAGATTTACACTACTGCT
This sequence comes from Tor tambroides, assembly GCA_021397915.2. Taxonomy (NCBI): domain Eukaryota; kingdom Metazoa; phylum Chordata; class Actinopteri; order Cypriniformes; family Cyprinidae; genus Tor; species Tor tambroides. The sequence goes on along the minus strand of JAFVLL020044188.1, from coordinate 57,447 downwards.
CAAAAGAATGGGGTCAGTATGATTTTTTTTTTTTTTTTTTAATGAAAGTTATGTTCACCAAGTCTACATTTATTTGGTTGAAAATACAGTAATATTAATACAATTTAAAATGTTTTCTATTTTACTATATTTCAAAATCAAATTTATTTCTGTAATGGCAAAGCTGAATTTTCAGCAGCTATTACTCCAGTCTTTAGTGTCATTATTCTTCTGAAATCATTCTAAAATGCTGATTTGGGGCTCAAGAAACATCTCTTCTTATTATCAATGTTAAATATTTAAGTGAAAAAAATGACATGCATTGTTTCAGGATTCTGATGTAAAGTTTTTTGAAACAGAAATCACATGCAACTAAATTACCTTTACTGTCAATTCTGATCCATTTAATGCATCCTTGATGACTAACTGTACTGAATAATATACATGTATGTATATATATATATAAACAGACTAATACTAAGAGAAAAACAGCTAGAAATGAATCAAACACTTGAATTGGATTTCACTTGCTAAAATTGGTTATTCCAGGAGGTAAACAGAATCTCAAATGATGCAAACAAAGTCCATAGAGAGAATGGAGAAACACAAGTAAACAAGTCAGTTAGCTCCATAGTTAAAAATACTAAGAAAAATGGGCCAATCAATACAGACCGTATGCATCTATAAAAAAGGACTAGGAAGACCGCACTTTTGTGACAACACAATAAGTGATGTGATAAATTACTGTAATTATGCACACAGACATATGTGCATAGAGTATATTTAATCAAGACAATACACACAACACATATATTTGCTTCAGTGTAACTGGTAACAAAGAAACACTACTGTTCAAAGGTAAGGGTCGGTAAAAAAAAAAAAAGTTTTTGAAAGAACTCTCTAATGCTATATTAATATTGTAAAATATTAAAAATGAACTGTTTACTATTTTAATATATTTTAAAATATAATTTAATTCATTCCTGTGATGGCAAAGCAGCCATTACTCCAGTCAGTGTCACATGATGCTGATTTGGCGCTAAAGTAACATTACTTATCAATGTTAAAAGCAGTTGTGCTACTCAATATTTTTGTGCAAACCATAATCATTTTTTTAGAGTTAGAAAGTTCAAAAGAATGACTTTTATTTTAAAGAGAAGTCTTTTGTAACATTATAAATGTCTTTACTGTCACCTTTGATTAATTTTCCTTTTTACCACACACTTTGTAGCTCATGAAAAACAGCCTTTATATAATACACAGCATTATAGACACTATGAAAGCTGGCAAAAGTAAACGCAAACCTCTTGCAGTCCCACAGTTCTGAGCATGAATATTTATATGGGCAAAAAGGTGAAAAAAATACAAGCTGTTGCATTAAACAAGAATTAGTTTAAAAAGCCTCCAACCATGACTGACAAAGTTGTGATATGTGCTCAACAGTTCCCTCACGGAGCAGCCATTGATGTTAAACACTGATTGGATGCTGGGAGGCAAAGAGTCAAGGGTTTAAGTGCATTCTGGGAATTCAAAGAGCCTGTGGCATTGGTAAGAGTAAACACAGGGGTTGGAAACAGGGCAAACTGCAGTCTAGCATTGATCTGTAAGAGCCTTACCCCTCAACCTTAGTGTAAAACTATAAGCTGAAAACAATTCAAATTCAACCAACAAAAATAAATAAATGAAAAATAGGAAGCATTTCATTTTTTTTTTTTTTCACAATAGTCTCACATAATGTAATAGGTTTCTGAATGAGGCATTGTACATTCAAATATTTTTGTGTAGTGACCACTAAGCCATACAAAGAGAACCGATTTCTTGTTTTTCCTCACATGACTCCATTGGCTCTTTATTCCTCACATAGTGAATTTAAATTAATAAACAAATATAAAAAAATATAAACTATTCATAAAATATTTTTGCAATGCAGTACTGATCACCCTTTAAGGTTTATTCTATAATGACTAATTGACTTATCCTTAAATATATTGTTTTATTTTATTTTAGATTTATATTTCAGACTTAAATTCATAAATTCAATTTATGATAAAGTATTATTTATATTCAAAATCAATTAGCTAATAGGCCTACTTCAAATATATTTACAGTGAAAAACATCAATATATTTTTTATTGTTTTGCGTGAATGTGACAAAATCTCCTGTTATATAATTTGTTGATTAAAGAATCCTTGCAGATTATAAATTTATCTCAGGATAAAATACACTGAGGAATAAGAAGTTGCAAGTCATTCCCAGTGGAAGGTCTTAGGTAATTCGTTGGGGACATCTGACAAAAAGTATCTGGTTAAACCTCTCAGGTTTGTGTGTGTGTGTGTGTGTGTGTGTGTGTGTGAGTGAGAGAGAGAGCACAAGTCCAAATTCACAAGCATACATTAAATGCACATACATGAAATGCTCAAAATACAGGCTGTATATATGGAATGCAAGCAAAACACACAAAGACATACAAACACACACATGGCATGAGGTTCACACTCAAGAGCTCCTCTATGAAAGGAAAATAACTGCCTGTATTCACAAACACACAGAGCAACCAAGGTCCACATAATGCCTGCACCTTTAAAAGTCAACACAGCTGTAGCTTTTGAAGCCATATTTTAGGCCGAAACTCAAAAGAAAGCATATTGTTAACTAAAACAAAGACTTTCACATCAATGTGTGGGAAAAACATCAAATGGCAAATTTAATTTCCACATGTTGTGTTCAAAAGGCAAAAACATCTGGGAGAAGTATGCCCAGGAGCTAGTGATGGGTTGTGCTTTGGTTTGCGTGTTATGCGTTATTACAAACATTACACGTTATTGCCACAGAAACTGTGGAGATACAATTACAGCTTCGGCCAGCATTGAATGATGACCTCACACACTGGCACTTGTTCAGTGTCATGTGCATAAACTCAAGCTCTCAGTGACATGGGATCCTATTCATTTTAATGGCATTGACGCTTGATGGCACCCTGCTGGTAATTAAATGGCTATTGTATTTCCAACACAAACAAGACAATCGCATGTTGTGTTATGTGACATCAGCAAATTTGCATAGTCTGGGCCAGATGGGGGGGGGGGGGCATGACCCCAGTTGAATTTTCTTAAAATCATAATGAAAAAGAATATATTATTATTTCACTGATACTATGATCAAAAGCTTTCAATCTCTTGTGTCCAAATCATCTGCAAACGAACAGTCTCTGTCAAGATTCATTAAGACATTTTTAACTTCAAATAGATGCTTCCAGCAAAAAACACATCCTCTATCCATAATATTCCTTTCTCCACTCAAAACGTCATCTCGTCTGAATCAGGAGAGAAATATGCACGGATCAAGCACTGTTTATAAGCAAAAACAATTTTTTGATGTGATGTGAGAAGACAACAGGGGATGGACTTTTTCATTGGAGGAAGCGTTATTATGGATTATAGACTCGTATATTGGCCAGAAGTGATGGTTTAAAGTTAAAACACCTTAATGATGGATTTGTTTCTAACAAACATGCAGCTTTTCACTTCACAAGATGTGAACTGATGGACTGGATTCGTGTGAATTACTTGCAAATTACTGTGATGTTTTTATCAGCTGTTTAAACTCTCATTTTGACGGCACCCATTCATTGCAGAAGATCCATTGGTGAGAAAGCGATGCAATGCTAAATCTTTCAAAATCTGTTCCAATAAAGAAACAAACTCATCTACATCTTGGAAGGCCTGAGGGAGAGTAATTTTTCAGCAAGATTCAGAGACATTTTATTGGCTAAAATGGTTTTAAAAAAAATCTGTCTTTTTCTCTTTGTTTCAGTCTTTATCTTTCTCTTGCCAAGAGAAACTCCCATGGTTACATTCATACACTTATTTGTATTAATGAGCTAATTTCCACTGAGAACCCAGAGGAGGGCGGCACAGAACTGCCATCCTCATCATCCTGTGCGGTCCCCCAGCATAGCAATAATGTGACATCAATTACCAAATGCAATATGAGCATATTTAATTGGCTGAAAGGGGAAGGCATTTCATGCATCCAGAGGGCATACATGACATGATGGGTATGCAGCTGGTTCAAAGTACATAAGTGCATATCAACAGCTGATGGCCCCAAAAGTGTGCATCACCATGCTTTGAGAAGTGCAGTGTCTGCATTACCCTTTCATTACTGGGATGCCTTCCAAACCATTCAGCTACTGTACAGAGCCAACACCGCACGGCTGTTTGACCAGCCTCCTGACTGACTGAAGTCTCTGTTGGGTTACAGATGGTTTGACAGGTGGATTGCTGGAAGGAAAATCAATAATATGCTGAAGTGAATAAAAAGAGTTATAATATCAAACCGCCCTTTTGCAATCTGTAAAAATAATAATGCTTTTCATAACCGAGAGAGATCGAAATCAGTCAGACATAATAAATTCAGCTCTGTTACATTTTAATTTAAAATGCCTTTGGGGAAAAAGCTTGGGTCTCTGATCTTTGGTTTATAAACCATAAGCTTTAGTATTAAAGTTTGTACAGTTGTTGTTTGTGATATAGAGGAACTCCAGCCATACGCTACTGCTCAAAAGTGTAGGGTCACAAGCATTCACCAAGATGACATTACATACATTTATAATGTTACAAAAGATTTGTTTAAAAAAATGCTGCACTTTTGAGCTTTTTAAGAATCTTGAAAAAAAGAAAAAACGATCACCGTTTCCACAAAAATATCAAGCAGCACAATTGTTTTCAACATTCATGTAAGAAATGTTTTTGAGCACCAAATAAGTATATTAGAATGACTTCTGAAGGATCATGTGACCCTGAATGCTAAAAAAAAATCAGATTTGTCATTGCAGGAATAAATTATTTTTAAAACATACAGTTATTTTAAATTGTAATAATACTGCAGAATACTACTGTTTTTTCTGTGTTTTTGAATGGTAGTGTATCTAATGAATATTAATATCAGAGACTTTGGCATGGGCACTTTTGACTTGGCCTAGTCAGCAACTACCTAGCCACCACCTCGACAACCCTAGAAACTGTATAGCAACACATTAAAATCCATTCAGAAATCCAAAAAAATAGACATCTTTATGAAGATTAAGAAATATAAGCTTTTAGGACTTCATGAATATCGAAGCTTAGGCGTTTAGATTACAGTAAGTCTTTGCTTTATGTGTCCTGGTGGGGTTTTAGTATCTGGGCTGTCACAGTGAGCCTATTGAAGTGTCTGTTTGACTGGGATTTGGGACTGATGTAGGCCATAGCACACAGAGCTGGGTTATGTTGGAACCTCTGAACCATGACAAAAAGGATGGGTGTGAGTGTGTGTGTGCGCATAACACAGATGCCACGGAGCAGACGGGGGAGGTGGTCACTGCTGCTTCTGCCCAGCACTCTGCACATACTGTCTGTCTGCCCCCTCTAATAAGGTCCCCACGGGATTGTGGGTGCAGGGACTTTGCAGAACGGTAGATTGAGAACGTGGGGCCACTGGGTTTAAATATCATTTGCAAGAGATGAAAACCATGAATGGATTCTCGTAGCTTCACCATAGCTGTAGGGGGGCAGACAATGGCAAAGAAAAAAAAGTGTGAGTGAGAGGGCAAGAAAGAGCGGAGGGAGATAAAGACAAAGACTGAATAAGCCATTTTTAAGCGGTCGTAGTAATATGCAACTAATTTGTGACTTTCATCATTCGAATAATGAATATTTTTGGTCAAGCACTGAATGAAATGTAAAAATGAACTGAATAGGGCCAACAATTTGCAAAATTATTCACATGACATACACTGAAAATAAAAGTGGACTATTTTGGATTCTAAATCTAAATCTTTTAAATTCACACTATAAAACAGTTGTTGTTTTTTGCATAGTTTTATTCATGCTTTCATCAAAAACCATGACAAGAAACTTTTTAATGAAGCCATCTACCTTCCAAATGACAGATGAATTTGCACCCAAATACTGTATATTTTGAATAGATGTATAGACTTTGATGTCAACTTAAAATGATTTTCAGCTCCTTTTTAAAAAAATTTAGGACTAGAAATGTTTTCTTTTTTAAAAAAACCCTGCGATTAAGATGTATCTTTAATAGATTTAAATAATTAATGTAATTAACGCTGTATTCATTTTTCTTTTTCTGAGGCTATGATTATGTTTTTGACCCACTTCATGTAGTGTGATACACTCAAACTATTAATCACACAAACCTGCAGGATTTATTTATTTTTTAATGAATTCACAACCCTGAAAATTTATAATGGTATTTTTTATTTGGTTACATGGTTTGTTACATTTTATTATTTTTATATTTAGGACTGTCTGTAACTTATTTGGGTCATGACCCACCAGTTGAGAAGCACTGACTTCTTGCATTATCTGTATGTGCCACATAATTCTTAGAAAATGATGTGTACACTATATACATAAAACATTCTGAAGTCCATAACTGAATGTATCCTCACCCTGATATGTTTATATATGCGCATTTTTGTGAATTTGTAATCTTAGGGCTACTGAAGCATAAGAAGTGTTTAGCTTATCCCATCTCTCTTGGCTCTTGTCCTTATTAATATTTAATGTTCCCTCTCGGTTCACAACACATCTTCGACTATACATTATGCAAACTACCACTGTGTTAACATTTCAAAACATTTGTGCTGAACCTTATGTCCTTGTCTCTTGTCGTATCGTTCAAAATCAGTGTGACAGTTCACCTTAATTTCAGCCATGCTAAAGGGACAATTCTCCTCTTTTCTGGCCTAAAGATGTGTAATAATATTTGGAGAATATGTGTTTTAATAAATACAGATGAGTTATGTATAGTATATTTTATTGCAACACAACAGGCTGAGTTCAAGCTAAGGTCACTGCTGTAAAAAGCCATGTGTTAGTTTTTCAGACAAAGACACAAACTCAACCTCTTGTAAAATTGTTTATATCTCATTTAACACTATTTGGCATTGGAATTGACCAAACACGTGCAAAATGATCCTGTAATAATTCACAGTCCTTGAACATGTGGTGGATGAGATCATTTGTGCTCATTTAGGCTATTCAGAATGGGAAGTATCCAAACATTGTATGTGAAATAGTATATAAAACATTACACATCCACAAGCAACGGTATATGCAAATGTGCATACCATGTACAGTACAGTATATATATTATAGAAATAGTACAATAAGTATAAGATGCTTTTCTGAACATTGCCTTAATTCTACTGAGTACATGAACAGGAAACAGAAGGACAGAACAATTAAATGACTTTAACTGAGATCTTTATCCTCTCTCATGCTGGTAAATGGCCCACAGACACATGCCATGTGTCAGCATAAATAAACAAGACAGCGCACAGCAGGGAAAGCCAATGCACGAGCAAGTCATTCGCAGACATGACAAGATGGAGCACAACATGCCACCTGCACTCTTTTCTCTAAATCTTATCACAATGACCCAGTCATACAAGATGTTTTGCTTTGTTTAGAATCTAAAAAAAAAAAAATTCAACAAAAGAGCCATCATTCTCACGATGAAAAGATAAGGACTGTGAATTGCTGATGATGTATGAAATTAGCCTTAGTCACAAAATCCTGTAAAGCTTTACTAACTACTTTGGGTAATGATTCAGTCACCTCTTGCTGGTCATTCATGGCATGAGAAGGTCACTGCCCTTTGACAAGACTTTATGAAGGTCTGTGCCCCACCCCAAGGCTAGTCATACCTGACGGTCAGCTTACAGTGACAAGCTCTCTCTTTCTTTGAGTCACCCATATTTCAGAGTTTGAAGCAGGGAAACTTACTTAATATCAGGTTGCTAACTACGCAGAGGTCATCTTCAGTAGCAGAGAAGTTAAAGAGTGTTCAAAGGAGAGTTCTGAAAAGAAATCTTTTTTTACATTTTGACAAGAAATTGTGAGTGGTGTGAAAGAGAAATTAGAGTGTTTTCTAAGGTGTTCTGAATAGTGCCAGATTTACACTGCAAAAGGTGGCACAGAAGCACTTCTGAGGTGGCATTTCGGCGTCTTCATAGTCTTCATCAGACTGTTTAATGCTGCACAGAGGTGGCATGAATGCATTTACAACTGTATATTTACACAACAATTACAAATGTACACTTTGATAAATTTAATTTAATTGTGAATTCAGCGAGCAGTTTTTGAGATTTCAGGATTCCCCCATTCATTTAGATAGGACTTGGTCTCACATGAGCTGCCTGGAGGTGTTGCAAATATGGCCGCTGAACAGACTTTCCTTGAAAGGGACTTTGATATTGTTCTGTTTATTTTACAGGTGGATTCTTATTGGCTGTCAATCAGTTTTTATCATTCTGAAGCTTAAAGTGAATTCAATGATATTGGTCCTCTGTCTCTTTATTGTTATAGCTGTATGTGGACCCAATTCTGCATCATGGTACTCTTGTGAATGGTGGCAGAGAGTGATGGGAAGAGAAGAAATCGTTGAATAAAGTCATTAGTAACATATTCTTGTAGCTTCATAAAATTGTGGTTGAACCACTGAAGTCACATGGACTATTTTAACAATTGTCCTTATTACGTTTCTTGGCTTTGAATGTGGTAGTTCCCTTGCTGTCTATGGAGGGTCAGAAAGCTTTCGGATTTCATCCAAAATATCTTAATTTATGTTTCAAAGGTGAACAAAAGTCTTACGGGTTTGGAATGACATGAGGGTGAGTAATTAATGAAAAATTTTCATTTTTGGGTTAACTATCCCTTTAAGTCTAGGGTATTTATTTTCACTTGTTTTATCATTCACCAGGTGAAAATCTAACACACTCATGGCAATCTGTAACTATTTTATGTTTTCACAAATTGGTGGCTAATTCACACAGCCTCATTCATACATTTTCATAAGATGTGGTTACACCACACTGTTGGTTAGGTTTAGGGATGAACCTTCATATTTATGTTTTTTCTAAAAAAAAAAAAAAAAACCTTACATTTCCATACAGATCACATTCATAAAAAATTGCCACGTCGTAAAACAGCTTCCAATACTTATGGAAAATCATAAGTCAGATAACTTAGAAATGTAACACCTCTCCCCAACAACACCACGTATGAACAATTTCTGTAGCACAAACAGTGCGGGGCAAATGACAGCTGAATTCCACTAAGGCTTAGGGGTTTGTTCAAATGAACAAGTACCACTAAAAATGCAGCATCTGTTACTGAAAAATGATGTTTCTTTAAGGCTGAATAATCATTCAAAAAAGCAAAGGGAATGTGGTGGACTTGATTGTCACTCATTGTAATATGAAAAGCAATTCCTTATCCATCTGCTAGATGAAAAGGGCTCCTGACCTGTGTCCACATCCTGCCTGGAGTTCATTGTCACTGTGGCCTTAGGGCTGTATGTGTGCTACTAACCTAACCCACTATTTATGGAACATCTTTCTGGTAATATTTACCATATTACAAGACATTGTATTCACTCTATCATCTATCTATCTCTCTTGAAAAGGAGGCATGGAGATAAAACAGAAATATTGAAGAATCAGCCATGACCCCTCCAGCGCTACCACATATGTGGAGCAGCACCATACAGCTCTATTGATTTGCACTGTATCCAGACTGTAGGCCATGTCTATTTTTCAGTGAGGATGTTTCCATACCAAGGCCTCTCTTGAGAGAGGAAAAACACACACATACACCAGCAGTGGTGGGCGAGACAGCAGCGGATGGCCCATTATCATGAGCGCTTCCTCTCCGTGTCTAGGTGGACTGATATTAATAGTCGCTCTCATTCGGGCATTGATGGAATGTAACTGAACATATGCCTGCCAGTAGAAAAGAGAAAATGAGTTATAACTATGGGGATCATTCTCAGTTTTCCCTGGAGAACAGTAGCAGGGCATCATGGAAGCTAAAGTTCAATTATTGGAACAGAAAGGCATCACATAATAAAAACATTCAGCTTTAGCTGGTCTATGAGCTTTTAAATGAAGATAAAAGATTTATATAAAGTGATGGATAAATGGACAAAAGTATTATATTATGCAGTCTATATTTTTACAGATTGACACCCTGAACTAGGCCTGAGAACAGGTTTATGGACTCCCAAACCTAATTTGGATCCTTTGTTTTTCAGAGCTGCCTCTGGACATTTGAAAGACTTGAGTAAAGACAAAACAATGGAAAACAAGTCCAAAACAGCTATAAAACACATGAATGCAATGACCCACTACAATTTTGGATACAGTTTGGATAATTTGTGTCAGATATTTGGATTTCCATATGAATCTTACTCAGAAAACTGGCAGCGAGTACTAGAAGCATCTGCAAAAATTATCTGGTTTCATCTGGTCTTGGCAAATACAACCCGAAAACACACATTCACCCACTCTGTCTACATATATAAAGATCTACAATGTACTTTGCACATTTCAACATCTCAACCATCTGATGCCGTATTTGCCAGCATGCCTTTCTAAGGACACAATCAAATTGGACTGACACCAGTGTCCTAAATGCAACAAGGGATCAATTATACGACACTGGGTCACACTTGCTCTGTAACTGAGTTGGTTTAATTGAATTGAGCCGAATCCACATACCCCTCTGAGGCACTGCCAGCACCACTAAATGCAGAAGCTTTGAATTGATTTGTACTTCCAAGCTTAAAGATTACTGCCGACCCATAGAGAGAAATTGACAATCAGCTCCCTAAATCTTAAACCAAGCTAGATCCAGCTGGAATCAAGTGTAGAAATTTAAAAAGACTCTTCTAAAGGAGCCAAAACTGACTCACTTCCCTAAAGTGCACACTTTCAAGTTAGACTGCTGGAAGCGTCAGCCCTCAACGTATACGCAGGCATGGAATATTATCTTTTGTGGTCAGTCTTCCATTGTTGTGCAACAGGAAGGTGAGCCGGTTGTCAGGTTACACATGGTGAACTTACTGGATTTACAACTATATCATATAACAGCATCATGTAGCGTTAAATGGAAAGCAACTGAAATTTGACATGGGCAGAAAAACAAAATGTCCCTAAACAACATATAGACAGAAATGCAATCATGAGAAGGGGGATGGTGAGTGTTTAAAATGTGCTTCAATTAAGCACTTTACCCTAAAAACCTCAAGAGAGAGAGAAAAAAAACTTGCTTTAAAATGGTGGTTGCAGATTAAAAGCCTAGTTTCTATAGGCAAACCCATTAATGCACCCTGACTGGCAAATGACTCCGAGTACCAAATATGGAATTTTCTATAGCTTATTGGGAAAACTGACCTCATTTAATGCATGCATGCAACTGAACTGTCAGATTATAATTAACACAATGCCAACCTAATTTTTAGTATGCATCTGTGTTTGAAGGTGTGCATGTGCTTTAATCAGAAAAACAGCTAAAACATAACCACTTGTGGCGAAAATCAAATTTTGAACCACATGCACATAATAAAAAATGTTCTTGCCTTTAAAAAGACAATCAGCTTATGCCTTAAATTTCATTTTGATTTAGCTGAATAACATTACCTGTTCCCCCAAAAAAACTCTTTCAAATAAAGAAAGCATTTCTTATCCTTCTTAAATTTGGACCGAACTGCATCACCCTCACAGTCTATCAGGATGTCACATGCTCCTGTCTCCTATTGTTTGTCTTTCTCAGGAAGCAGGAAGTTCAGAATCAGTGTCTGCAGAAGCGGTGAAGAAATGGCCTTTTTGATGGAGTTCTGTCTTCCTCGGTTCTTTAAAATGAGCCTGGGTTTCTAATCAACAGCTTTCACATGTGTCAACAGGAAACAAGCACACACATGTTCTCACTCCAGGTAGTCCCTTGAGTGTCATTGTTCAAGGTCTGAACAAGGTATAAAAGACTTTTAGCTTTTAGATTTGTGAAAAAGCTACAACTTTACAAAGAGTATTACCATCAAGGAAAACATGGTTTTTACATTGCACTCATCCATTGAAGGCTCATTTAAGAGAAGTCAGGTGCTCCTGGCAAAATTACACCCTGTATCTCACCACCAGAAACGCTTTCCGCAAAGTTTAAATCATATCTGTCTGTCTGTATTATCCTGGAGAATGAATAATAAGCTGTTTATGTGTATTCCACATAGTACGCAGTGACCATGGCACGTGAGGTGAAGTTTCTGACATCAGTCAAGCTTTACGCACCGTGCGGTCGTCATATATCAAAAATACTGTATATCAAAGAAACTCAACTTCTTATCCTCAAGTTTTTATAATATTGTATATCCATTATCTCTAAAGCGCAAAAAGGGGAAAACGTGCAGAACACGCAGCCCTTTCAATAACAAGCGGAACTCACCTCTCTTTATTGTCGGTATTGTTGTGTTCAAGCCCCCAGGTTTGCGAAAATCTTTTGTCTTTTTTTGTTACCGGAGGCTAAAATGACTCTGTTGTCTCAGTGATTTCGCGTCCAAAGTCATGAACACAAAAGGAAAACCGATGCGCAAAATACAAGCAGCCGGTGATACAGTTCATGTCAGCTTTGTGAGGACACAGGCTCTGTCGGTAGAGTCCCGTCCGTCGGTTCACTCGTTTACCCCTCCTCCGCCCCTATCTGCTCCCTACAGTCAGTACAATCTGAGCAGACGAATTTCCCCCTGCCGTTACCATGGTGATACGAACGCCATTGACGCGAACGCGGGCTGAACCTACAGTGCCTGAAAATAAAATAAAATAAAATAAAATAAAATAAAATAAAAATAAATTAAATTAAATAAAAATAAAAATTAACGTATAGTGTCAGTAAATGGTGTTAAAAATTTGGGCAACAATGGGGATCTTTTTTTTATTGCAAGAAAATACACATACAAAAAGACAATATAAGATCATAAGAAGATCTAAAGAACAGAGCACAAATCAAAATCAAAATAAAAGTAAAAGAAGAAAAAGAAGACAAATAAATAAAACTACAAGAAGAGAGAGGATAAAGAAAGAAAAAAGTAGAATTACACAGTAGGGACCGGTCTTCTAATAGTTTAAATTTCTTCAGTAAACTAGAACAGTCTTCTTCCAGCTTTACATTTGAACAATCTTACTGATTTACAGTAGGCCTACATCCAAAATTCCCTTTGAAAAACAGAAAACAATGGCTTTGTTTTAAGCCTCTTACATTTATGGATATAAAATTTGTCCAAATTTAAAATATTTTTCACTACAAATTGAGTATGTACATCTTCCATCATTAAACCAAAAATTATATCAACAATGGGGATCTACCAAATCAAATAATCATAATTATGTACAGAAACTAATTATGCACTTGATAGAAAAATAGTATCAAGGCACTATGATTTTGGACATTTAGCCTAGTAAGGCTGTTGTTGTTGTTTTTCTTTTTCTGAAGAATCTTAGTGTGTCATCAGAAAAAGTAAACCACAACTTTTATTAATTTGACTCGGTGGGTCCAAAGAACACTGTAAATGTACAATTTCAACTTGGCAGTGTATCCTTTGTTTTAAAGGAATCTCTCACATTAATTATCAGTATATATCAGTATACTATAGGTTCTGTATAACCATTACTCTAAGACAATATGTGGCACATCAGCTAAATACATACAAAATACATAATAAAGTCGATTAATCTTTTGGTGAAAGGATCACAGTTTTTTTTTTTTTCGTAGACCCTTTCTGTATCTTGGATAACGAAAAGGAGGAGTGTGAGAGATTGCCACCTCATCTTGTCCAGCTCTGATTTCACACATGGCTAGACGGCACTGCAAGGCCTGCTCACTCTCCCACATCCATTTTGATTCAGTTGATTATCCAGTGAGACGGGTTAATGAGTTCTCTGGACTCGTCATTGGAGAAAAGTTCCACTTCTCACCTCAGCGACCACAGGAAACGAGTGGACATTTTCACAACACACATTTGTTAAGACCTAGTACAGTCCTGATGAAGGACATGTCACCTTGAACTTCATATTGATTGAAGTCAAAAGTATAACTGCACGTAAGCTTTTCTTATCAAATCAAAAATACAACGTATTTTTTTCTTGGTTTCAATAAGTGTAGACAGTCTTACTGATGACACCAATGACAAATTGTACCAACAACATGCACACAACTAATCACATTATAGTCTATGCTACCAATCTAAATTTGATATGAAACTAAAAACTGCAAGGTCCATCATATTATAATATATTGGCCAAAAGCCACACTTTTCCCCTTTTTTCATTTTTCCTGCAGTACTAGGCCTATTGTTTCTGTTTCTGAGAGCTTTTCTATTGTTTTGAGCATTGACACTCCCTTCCTTCCCTATCGCTCTCTCCCTCCCTCTTTCACAAGCTCTCACTCCCTGTGCTTTTTCTGTAGTTTTTGCCGTTTAGGGCATAAAAAGGCATTTTATAGTGGAACGCTTACCTCTATAAAAACTACACCTCATATTTTTGTAGACAAAGCAAATTTAAAGTAGTATGATCATACAAACAACAACAACAAAATTATCACCCCTCTGTTACTGTCATATTGTCAATCAGATAAACTAAAATATTGTTACAGGGTTTACAGAGTATTAAAATACCTATTTTTGATGCCTTCAGAAAAACATAATTTACTGAATAAAGGACATATTCATGAATTCTCCGTATTGATCTGTTAAACAACCAGAACGACCACAGAGAAGGATGAAATAGCCAACACTGTGTTTTGTGCATTAATGTGGAAATTGATAAATTATATTCTGTTCCCCTGTTTTAAGAGATTATACGACCTGTGCAAAGACAATGGATTTCTGCTCTCATTCCCTCATGACAAGCTATTGTTTACTGCCATCTAGTGGATAAAACATATGTGACTGGTCAGGGAGAAATGTTTAGCACCATCTGGTGGAGAAACATTTAATTAAAGGCTGAGAAGTCAGATTTGGAAACATTCTTCATTTCAGTCACAAGAATTGCATTCAATTGTGTCACGGCAAGTTTGTTATAACGTTAACCACAGTTGTTTTTAATAATTAGCTAAATTACAGGGATGGAATTAAAGACTTTTCTGCTGTTCGTTAAAACATCTCCTGATATATGTGACCCTGGACCACAAAACCAGTCATAAGGGTCAATTTTTCGAAATTGAGATTTATACATCTGAAAGCTGAATTTGTTAGGATAGCACAATATTTGACCGAGATACAACTATTTGAAAATCTGGAATCTGAGGGTGCAAAAAAACCTAAATATTGAGAAAATTGCCTTTAAAGTTGTCAAAATGAAGTTCTTAGCAATGCATATTACATATCAAAAATTAAGTTTTGATATATTTACAGTAGGAAATTTACAAAATATCTTCATGGAACAAGATCTTTACTTAATGCCCTAATGATTTTTGGCATAAAAGAAAAATCAATCATTTTGACCCATACAATGTATTTTTGGCTATTGCTACAAATATACCCCAGCGACTTAAGACTCTTTTTGTGGTCCAGGGTCACATATTTGAATGACCTTTCCCTAAAATTTGTCAACCTGTACTCCATTATACAGTATTTACTGTCAACAGAAAATTGTCAATCCGTTCCTTGCGAGGAAAGACCTATCTTATAAAAAGTTGCATTTCTTCTAAATTTCTCCATTAATTAAAAATCCTACATTTCTGTTCATTTCTGTCCATCCATGCTCATATTGGATGTTTTTTGTTGTCCAGCTGTGAGAGACCAGCTGTGTTTGTGAGTCATAATGTTCAAGTATTTATTTTCTGTGTAAAAATGATCATGCCCTGTAGCAATTATGAATAGTCATAAATCACAACCAAAATACTGAACAACCTCATTTTATTTATTCATTTTGTTTGTTTGGGACACACCATCTCAGATAGATAGATAGATAGATAGATAGATAGATAGATAGATAGATAGGAAAATGATAGACAGGAAAATCATTATAGCAATACTAAATTGTAACTGTAATTCAAAGATTTGCAAGCTCTTCCCTTCCTTTCCTAACAATATTAAAATTGCAGTAGAGTATTTGAAATGTTGTACCCCAGAACTGCCAAAAGCTGAAGTAAATGGAAAAATACATATTTTAACAGTTTCACGTGTTCCAAACTGTACTGCACAATTAAAGATGAATTATGATCCAGTTCTTTATTATATTATTGGCATTTATTCAAACTGCCCCAGGCTTTAAATCCACCCTTCTCAAATAATTGTATTCAAGTTGTTTAGGTTTATAGTTTTCATACTTTGTGTGAATGCAAATGTTTTTATTTTTATTTTTTTAAATAAAAAGTTTTAAGCGATATTAGAGCAACACCCTTTAAGCCTAACACTGATCCTATTTGAGATTTTACTGCAATGTCACAAGCGATGTAATTCCACCGTTTTGATTGACATGATCTGTCTTTGAGTTAGACTGCAAGTAGCTTGCAGCTTGGGAGCGCTGCTCTCCTCAGCCTGAAAAGGCACAGTTTCATTTGAGAGGTATTCTTCTGGAGGCTGTTTGTAACATATCTGAACCCAGTAGCCCCAGTAGCTCACATGTTTGCAGGTTTGACAGGTTGTTTAGACAGGTTCCGTATGCGATCTCTGTCTCTCTGGATGAGTGATGGTTTTGCAACAGTGTTATGAATTTTGGCATTAGGTTTGGTTGCTGATAAGACTTGTTCCACAGCCCTGAAGAGAGATGCCTTCATTGCTCATGTAAGAAAAGTAGATAAGCACTTACAACATACACAGATCATCACTTGTCACTTTGATTTTTCATGTCAGTAGCTTTGTGAAAATTCCACACTGTAAAAAGTCCTGTTAAAAACTGACAGCAACCGACTGCTGGAAGTTCAGTGTTAAAAAAGTTACTGGCATTATGGGTTGGAATTTGGTTCCTGCATGATTTGCTGCTCATAACTGAAATAACTTTAAAAAAAAATTGTAATTATATATACAGAAGAAGAGGAAGAAGAAGAATTTAAATAAAACAAAATAAAATGCAAATACATGTGATGCATCACTCTATTTCTTTTACTGTTTTTCAACATAAATTATCACATTTTTTTATTTATGTGTCACCACAAATCAATAAATAAATGAAATAAAACAATATTTTTCTTACACTGTAAAAAAAAAAAAAAAAAAAGTTGAGCCAACTTAAAAGTTTAAGGCAACCAGCTTCAGCAGATTTTTGAGTTTTCTCAACTTATTTTTTTAGGAAATGTTTCAACATTTTTCTGTATAAACTTAAAACAAGAAGTTGAGAAAACTCAAAAATCTGCTGAAGCTGGTTGCCTTAAACTTTTAAGTTGGCTCAACTTTTTTTTTTTTTTTTTTACAGTGTAGGTACTGTAAAGGTCTTGTTGAAAGAGATATTCAGTATTATATTATGCAATATACTTTACAAAACAGTATCGTTCTGTAAAATGTTTTTCGTGATGAATGAAATATAATTTTTCACTGCAAATGGTAAGGTAACTAAGAGTTGACAGATTAACCATTTTTATTGTAGCATTTCTTTTTCTGTTAAAAACATGTGCAGTTTTAGTGTATATAATTGTGAAAACTGTACAAAAATGTAAATTAACTGGTTGTATTATATAACATCACATAAATAAACATTAGATTGGGTTGCACCAACAAAATAAATTTCTAAGGAAAGATTCTTCTAATGCAAGATTCTTCGATCTGCATCTAAACTTAAGTTTTCAGTTCTTTTTACACTGCAGCATTTCTCTAACGCAGCTTTCTTTGGTGCCATGCTAATGTCTGGCTTTGTAATATTCAGGGAGTTTAAAGAACATGCAGCAACCTGTCACAGAAATGGGCACATTTTCAGCTTCATTTAATGTCTGGATACACAAGTCATGCCTCCATCTTTCCTGTTTCACACTCGTCACAAGCACAGAGATAGGTTCTGACAGAGAGCACTCAGAATAACCACTGTTGGAATTTTCCACTCCTGAGCAACTTTTTTTTTTTTTTTTTTTTTTTTTTTTTTTTTTTTTTTGGTGGTATTGTACAGTACAGCTAGATGTGAGAAAAATAGTTTTGTTTTGACAGGTTGTTTAGACAGGTTCCGTTGGTTTCTTGCTTAAGCATCCAAATGCTTTTGCTGCACATGTCCTCATTTTACCAAGACCAGTTAAGTGTTATGCATGTAAATAAGTTTGTGCATGTTACAAACAAATTCAGTGTTCAGGCAAGAGCCATTTAGTCGTTCTCTTTTATACTCATGTATGTTGCCCCTTCATTAACGTTAGATCATTCTCCAACTTTATAAAACTTTTCAAAACATTCAAACTTAAACTGTTAGATTTTTATTTTATGCTGTCCTGAGTTGTTCAAGACGGTTAGAAGCTTCCTTGAAAGGATGTTGACTCATCAGGTGGAGGCCAGCCTAGAATTTAGTCACTAGTTCACACATTTTACCAAGCGGCAAGAGTGTCATGGTACAGTATGTTTATTTTCCTTAACCAAATAGCCTAATCAATTTATATTTCAGTTAAACTTTGATGGTTGCATGTTTGTAAATTTAATTTAATTATGGCTTTAAACTGTCTTGGTTAATTTGTATAATCTTAGATTTTTCTGGACTCTGAATGAATTGAATATTGACAGCAGTGACTCTTGGCATTTAACTTGAAATTTTGTGGTCACAAGCACATCATGCCTTAATGAATAGCTTTGCATCTGATTATGTGCAGCTTATGTTACATCAGGAATGTTTTATGCCACTGTTTTTTTTTTTAAATCTCAATGTGTGTCTACACTAGGACACACTCATTGTAACTTGCCTGCATCTATTACTTCCCCTTGCTACTTCCTTGTGGATGCTGTTGCAACACTTTTTTCTGTCATATTTCTTTTTGTCATTCACATAATCACTATCTTATGATTCTCAAAGTTCAGCGTAAGTAAATCTGCCATTTGTTTCTATGCCAATTGCATTTTTGGTATTCACGTGTTCAGTTTCTTGTATGATCATTGTACAGTACTCATGTGTGCATGTATATCGACAGTGCCGTCATCAACCATATCGATCCATCTGTGGATGATGCCAGGAATAGATTCTTGAGAAGAAACAAGAACCAGACCATCAGGTGGCCTGAGGAACTTCAAATTAGAGCGCCCTCTACCAGATAAATCCCAACCCTGGATATTTGACTTACCATTAAAGCACAGAAGGTGAGGCCTTCTGTAGATAAGGACTATTTTGATCATTGCACATGTGTGACTTTTAAATGGCTGTTCGATTAAGTTGTTTGGTTTTTTGACATGGACATGATATAACTCACAAAAAGTTGCTTTCTTGATCTTTGAGATACAGTGGTGCTATACTCCACTGGATTTTCTGTTCCGATCCCAGTTGTAGGATCTCGGCCTCCAGAGAAAATTCCAAGGACTGTGTCTTAGGCTAAAGAATACTGGTGTTAAAGACTAAACTGTGTTAAGTCCATATGGGGGATTATCTGTACTCAGTGAATTCCTCTCCTAATTTGTGCTGTGTTTCCAGACTTTTGGCGTTCAAAAAGTTTAATCCTATTTGCTCCACTACACTGATGTATTTTCGTGGCTTTGATTTCTGGTTGGTCTGATTGGACTACACAAGTGGACAGTGCGAATCTCATGCACAGACACACAAAGTAGTGTCATTGGCGGCAAAAAATAACCCTTCTGACAGAAAGGAACTAGCTGAAAGGATCTGGTAAGGAGTTCTAATTTGTGTAAATTTGTGGAGAATATATTACAGTAATTGTGTAGTATTTTGACAATAACACATTTTGCGGTACTAGATTTGTTGTAATATTAAGGTAACTTATGCTTAAGTAATTTGATTAAGTAAAAGAGGTGCCATCCATTTAGAGTTTGTGAAAATGGTGAATTCAACTAATGTAGTTGCATTTATTTATTTTAAAATTATAATTTTTTTAAAAATACATTTTTAATTTGACATCCGTTTACATTTTTAAGACACTTCTGTGGTGTTCTTGTGTTTTCTCAATTGCATGCTCATGTTAGATGCCAACATGGTCATCTGTTGAAGCATTATCTTGGGACTTGTAATGAGGAGGCTATATATATATATATATTATAAATGGAGCATTGCATAGAATTGTTTTTATCTACTATATATAACTGTATTTATTATTTATTTATTTTTTTATTTTAATTATTAAATTATTTTTTAAAATGATAATTACACACACACACACACACATATATATATATATATATATATATTATAAATACTATAATCGAATCTAATCTAAGAGAAAACCTTTTTGCATTTTTACAAATATGTATATATATATATATATATATATATATATTTGTAAAAATGCAATATAAATTATATATATTTTTATATTGTCCCTAAAATGCAGTTTTAGGAGATTTTGCCAGGTTTAGCTCATTTCTGGGTACAAATTTGTCCCTAAAATATGGTTAAGTAAGTGCACACCCTTACATGTAGATTAGTCCATGTCTCCACAAGGCTGACTTTTTGTGAGGTACCAGGCAGAGACTGCTGAAGCAGAAAAGTGAAATCATTAAGCCCAGATGGGTTTGACCAAAGATTGAGTGAACTCTTAATTAGCTGAAGTACCTCTGACCTGACCAGAAATAAGCAAAGAATCAGCTCAGATACAAAGACAAAGGCAAACAGTTCTGCCACACACACACACACACACACACACTCAGTGCTAATTCAAGCAAGAACGCTCATGATTAGGGCCACTGTTCTCATTCTTCAAATTATTTAGGAAGAAAAAAATATCAGACTTCTTTGAAATGGTGACAGGGCAGGATCCTATCTACGGGGTTTAACGTCATGATCAGCAACGTGGAAATAAAAGCTCCCAATTCAGTTTGAAACTTTTTTTGCTAAGTTAATTTCATTATAAAGGCTAGCTCTACTATGGAAACTAGAGCCTCTGTTTTTTTTATCCGTGTTCAAAAAGTGCTAGATAACTTCATTAGCTTATTTACAAGAGAGGCAAGACATTATTTTGCTTTGTGACACAGCGATCTGTTCTCGTAGCTTCACGAGACTGAATAAAACGCAATAAAGCTTGTTGCATGCTATCATTGTAAATACTGCTCCAGTGAGATAGCCCTGCAAATGTTTTCCAAAAACAGATGACTTTAAATGCCATCAGATTTCATCTCCACGTGCGAATGGCTTGCCGTTGTGTGCTTGGCTCATTGGTGGTTGGGATGACCTTTCAGACTGCGATGCTTCAGGACTCTGTCCGTGTGCACACACAACTCTTGCTTTGTATACCAGCTTCAGGAGATGATGAGGCCCGAGGCGCTGTACTCTGTCAAAACCTAAACAGCAAAAAAAGAGCTTTTGTTCTGTGGAAAAAAAAAAGAGGCCAGTCTGTTTCTGAGAAATAGTTTGTATTGGTTTGCCGGCAGGTTTATGGAGTTGTGTCAATTGTTCGTTCAGAGGTTTTTGGTTTGTAATGAAGCAAGATGAAACAGTTGACATGCAAAGTGCCGTTCAGTAATATATAAGCCTTTAGAATATACTGTTTACTTAGTTAAAAAAAAACTTTTCTAACTTTGAGTATTACAGTAATAGCCGAAAAAGTCACCCTGAGACATATACTACACTTAGTGTCTGCTTGGGCTTTAATGTAAATATGTGGTCTTATGGAAAACACGAGAAGCCGATACATATGATTAGTTCTTTTATAATTTCCCATTTTAGGAAATGTGTACCATTCAGAAACTGTTGTTTTACTTTTCTTGTTTTGAACTGCATTGTGGAGCATATTGTGTTAATATACAGTAATGCCTTTGTAAAATTCACTGAAGATTTAACGAATATGGCAAGATCATATACTGAAATGACATTTTAATGGCATGCTGAACTTTAGAGAATTTATTATAAGCTAACCTTACTTAATCATACAGTATACTGTATATGGAAACATTTAAATTGATAGCTATTTATAACAAATTGTATAGTTGCTATAAAGAAGCCAATAATATTATGCTGTTTTAAGAATATTTTAGCATGTTTTTTAATAACACTATACAACTTTGATAAATTGTTAGATAATGTTGACTTTTGAACAACATCATCCATTTATTTACATAAAATCAAGAAATATTTGATATTATGCCAAATGGCAGTTCTGTACTATAGTCCAGTTTCAGTAATGCATTTCCTAAATTGGTAGGCTATTTTTTAGACTGCGGCATCAGATAAGCTATTTTAGTTATTTGTTTATTTGGAAGTTTGCAATAATTGTATTTATGCATGTTTTACACAATTGTCACGTGTTTCAAGGAACTGCACACAGCTAAATTCTATGGAAAGATATAGAAAACTGTTTTTTGACAACTTGTCGCAGAGTTGCCATATAGCATTTTTTTTCTCTCCAATTTATATTTTTTAAATTATTTTAATAAATTTTATCTATCGTTGATAAAAAGATCTAATATATATATAGCTCACTTGCCAATGAAGAGTCTCCTAACTTACATTGTCCTCATTATTCGCTATAAGGCTTTCTGCAGATCTGCTGGATAATTTTAGACTTGTGAGCAGTGTATTATTCACTTTCATAAGAGTGACTAATTGCCTTTTATTTCTATATGTGTCTGACTAAAGTCATCATTCATTCTGTTTTTGGCCTGTGTGGCCTCTCCGACCTCTGACACTGTGACAAATATTTGTGCTCTCAACACCCACATTATGGTACACTGTGTATTCAGTTTTGCCCTGGCCCACCAACTGTCATAACGCGTGCATCTTGGAGTTTTATTGAATTTATATCAGACTTGACTTGGGACAGTATCCCAGCTGCACACAAATGCAGTATTGTCTGGCATTTAAGCAAGTGCAAGTTTTGTAATCCCTCGTCAATGGTCCAGTGTTGCCCATTCTGGTCAAACTCTGGTACATTCTTGTTAATGTCTTTTGCCACAGGCCCAAAAGCACATTGCACGAATGTGGCTGGAGAAAAGCTGCTCTTTTGTCTCAGACCCCTCCTCTTGAGCTGTATGTCTTTATCATGGCCCATTATACGTAATGTGAATGTCTCTTCACTAAGGACAAATGCTAATTCACACCCCTCAGGCTTGAATTTAAACCTAATGCACAATCACACACACACACTTTATTTATAACAAACTACACTTGCAAATAAATTGTTTCATGCTTTCAGTGGCTCCTAAAGTATTTGGACCAATAAGTCATGCTTAATAATATTTGAATGTCATTGCATTAGATAACAAAATATCAAACCAAGCATCTGTGACCATTAAAATGTTGAATATTTTTGGCATCCCTTTTAACCAAATTAACCAAAAGTCAGATGTAGTTCACGTCTTATCTATGAACATTTTGTCCAACCAGAAAGTGTCTAAATACAGTACCTTTTGCCTTTTATTTTAATAGTATATCTGTTGTTTTATAATGTATATGTGTTGTGAATTTGCTTGTGAAGTGTTCTTATGCTTTCTATTTTAGTTTGACACACTCTCGTTTTCTTTGATGTATATGCACATGCATCGTACAATCTTGCACACATTCGTAAATGCACACATTTTCTTTAACTCAAATGCTGTCTCATACATACAAAGTGTCTGTTGTCTTAAATGTGCTGGATGTTGGTCATGCACATTTTGTATGTGGTTCGGATCATTCTACTCGCCCCACTTTCACCACTACATAAGCTGTCTGAACTTTGACCCCTTAAATGATCTTTTATGGCCTTTAGGTTGACATAAAAGTTCAAATTTGCTATTAACTTATGGCTACAGATAAGTTATTGTCAGCAAAGTTTAGTGTTTTCCTTTTTTCTTTTCTTTTCTTTTCTTTTCTTTTCTTTTCTTTTCTTTTGACGAAAATATATTCTTCCTCAGGCCACCCGAGATGTAAATGAGTTTGTTTCTTCATTAGAACAGATTTGGAGAAATTAAGTTTTACATCACTTGCTTACAAATGGATCCTAATCCACACCACTCCAGTCCATTGATTACCATTTTGTAAAGTGAAAAGCTGCATGTTTGTAAGAAACAAATCCATCAAGAATATCGCTTTCTCCAGTTAAAAGGAACTATTCTTTTAATGTAGGTAGAATATGTAATTGATTATAATTTACTTACATTTTTTACTGCTATGGGCAGCAATGTTGCATCAGTGTTTTGATATTTCATTATTTAAAGGGGTGGTTGAGAAAGACAACAACAAACAAAAAACTTAGGCCTACCATTAAAAGCCGTGCTTGAACAGGTTCTGCACGATCCTCTTCGCTAATATCCTCTGCATCTCAATCTGGCTCAAATTGATAAGCAATATAGACAACGCCATTGTTTACAATACAACGGGAGCACATGCTGCTGAGGTGTGAGAGGCGGGATGTTCAGACACGCACTAGAGGCGGTTTAGCCAATCACAACACACTGGACCAGCGAACTAATCTGAGCCTATCATGTATTTCTGAGGGAGGGGCTTCATAAAAGCAGGAAATGCTCAGCGCGTTTATTAGAGAAGGGACAGAGCAGTGTGAAATAAACGTAAAGTATGTGAAAAAAATATATATATATATATTTTTTAACTAAGCATTAACGCATATTAGACTGCACCCCATAAACACAATCAAGCCTAGAAAAAACAGTCAACCACCCCTTTAATTCATTCATTCATAAAAGATGATGAATCAAAAAACAAGTCTGTTCCATTCTAGCAAATCACATGACTCAGACTGACAGGATCTCCTTTACTTCTTGTATAACCGCTGAATAGTTGCTAGAGGTGCATGTTCGAGAGATGGATGTCATATACTAGTACAGATCTTAAAAGAATAGTTCACCCCAAAATGAAAATTTTGTCATCATTTACTCACCCTCACGTCGTTCCAAAACTGTATAAGTTTCTATCTAATGTTGAACATAAAAGAAGATATTTTGAAGAGTTTTGAAGAGCCAAACAGTTCTGGGTCCCCATTGACTTCCATAGTAGGGAGAGAAATATATGGAAGTCAATGGGGATCATCAACTTCATCAAAACATTTTCTTTTATGTTCAACATAAGAAAGAAACTCGTATGGGTTTGGAACGACATGAGGGTGACTAAATAATGACAAAATTTTCATTTTGGGGTGAACTATTCCTTTAAGTTTAAGCTCAGCTTCACTGTATTTTTTTTTTTTGTCTAAATATCAAGACACCACTGATGCTACCC
This sequence comes from Tor tambroides, assembly GCA_021397915.2. Classification (NCBI taxonomy): domain Eukaryota; kingdom Metazoa; phylum Chordata; class Actinopteri; order Cypriniformes; family Cyprinidae; genus Tor; species Tor tambroides. Next base: position 32,356 of record JAFVLL020044188.1, on the reverse strand, counting down.
AAAACTGTGTACGTCTTCTATGTTTGATAACCATTTGCTAGTTTGTTGTTCTAGATGGATACCCTTTTGCAGGAAAATGCTCTAAGGAGTTGATTCATCTCATTTTAGATGTTTCAATAGATCTTCAAAAAGATTGAAATCAAGACTAACAACAAAGACCTTTTGAGTTGCATTGCATTTCTTGCATGCAATTACAGTTTATATATGTAGGCTATACAGTTTATATACAGTAAGTGAGTTCATTGATGTTTGTGAAATATAAACCATAATATAATTCTCAATAACCAATAATATAACAACTTTTACAAATGTCAGATTTTACTTTAATAATTCAAAGAATTTGCACATTCAAGACCTCCTGTCCCAAAGGCAACTTATCAAAGCCACAGGTATTTTTAGTCATGATCAAGCTTGACTTTATCAGACCCTCTTCTGACTCTAGGGGGTATTAGATCAGAAGCAGCCTGTTTTAGTATGGCTTTTAAGGGGCATGGCATTATGAGTGAGCATTTGGGTAAAGACACAGTATTGGCAGTATGAGACTGTAGCTCTGGTGCAAAAAAAATAAAAATCCTATTGGAAGCATTTAGTCAGTGCTTGAAGTGAATTATTTTATTTTATTATTTTATTTTATTTTGAAGCTCCAATACAATGTAGGATTAAATTTAGTAACATATTTTAGGTTAGATTAAAAAATAAATAATTAAAAAAATTAATAATTAAATTTGTGTTTATAATAATTTTAAAGGATTTCATTATTGCTTAACGTATAGTGTTACTGCATGTCTTTTATTGAACAGCACCCATCATACCCGGCACTTTAGCAGCCTCGAGTCACCGATAAAATGTCACCAACGCCCTCAGCCATTCTCTTATGGGAAGATGATAAAACTGTTTATGAATTTGTGAATCTCTCCATAGACGCAGTAGCTGTAGGCATTTGGACAATACTGCTTCTCTTCAGCAGGAACGGTTTATTGAACCCTAACGATTTAGGGCGAAGAAGGATAGTACAAGTGAGAGTAAAGAAAAGCACAAAGACTTCCCCTTATGTTCTAAGAAAAAGAGCAGCATTCTTATATGCCCTGATTAAAGTTTTTATGGTCTAGATGATACTGATGTCTACAAAATCCACACGTGACTCATTTTATGATGTCTGGCTACCTTGGAATGCATACATAAACACACACATTATGCAAAGGATCAGTAGAACCTAATATTGTTTCCCTGCATTCATTTGGTGCAAAAAAAAAAAAAAAAAGTCACGTAATTTTGAAAGCAATGACTATTGACACTTGTAAATATTTTGCATTTGCCCACAGTCTGTTTTAATCTATCCATAAAAAAACAAGAATTATTTATTTTGCTGCAGGGACTCTAAAAAACAATCCTTACATTGTGGTGACAAATATATAGTTTACCAGAAGGGAATTTACAATTTTCAGTGTATGTGCCATTATGTACATAATAGAAATACATTACAGTGTAATGCATTAATAATAATGCAGCTTGTTAATTTCCTATGCTTTTCTGTTTTTGAAAGCATCCCTTAAGTTAAATAGTATGAAATGTAGTATTGATTCATAATTTGAATGGACACTAAAATTTACAAGGCCGAGATTGTTTCTCCACTAAACCAGGTTCATTGAGTAGTTTCAGTATCAGTATAATCAGTGTAATCTGACCAACACCAAACACATATGCTGGTTTAGTTCATTAATAATATATAGTCCTAGTCCAGAGATCTCAAGTGCTTGATCTACACGTGACTGATGATGCCACTAAAGTGAGCTCCTCATCGCAGGGATGTCTGAATCACCCCTCTGTTTGACTTCTAAAAAACAATTTAGCTTTTTAAGACATCCAAAGGACTATGAAAATATTTAGAAGGTGGGAGGAGGGTTGTGAAAGCAACCCAAAGGTCCAGGGCTGCTTTTTTGTTGTTGTTCAGAAAATGACTGGACAAATGAAATAAATCAAATGAAAATAAGCCTTTTTTTTTTTTTTTTTTTTTTAAATATAATTAAGATCAATAGGATTTTTTTTTTTTTGTAGTTTTTAAAGTTGGTGTGGACTTGATTAACTTGCCATTTTTTTCAGTGATATACTGTAGCTGTAACGTGAGAGGTTATTCTATCTCTTCTAAAAAAAATTTAGCCATTTAAATAGCATTTAAAACCAGAACATGGCACTTCTCCTGCTCATCTGTGAATGTCATGTAAATTAGAAAGATGCTGTTTGTTTTTGCATGATCTTTTTTTTTTAACATATCAGGAGATTAGATTAGACTAAACAACAGGTCTGTGGTTTAACAGATTCAAATTACGAAATGAAAAGTACCTGAGGCACTTCCAAGAAATAGATATTAATCTTTGATCGAACAGATCCCATGGTTATTATGAGCAGGTCATAACAATTTTAATTTGTTTGGATCAGTTGGATATCTACTGTATGCATGCATGTGCTTTGTGCAAATGTGCAAAAGACACAAAAAAATGGGGTAACACTTTATTTTGATGGTCCCTTTTGAGCATTCTGTTGACTATAAGTAACTGTGCACCTACACGTCAACTAACTCTCATTAGAGTAATAGTAGACTGTCTGATTAATATCTGCTAACTCTTTATCGTGGTGGTCTCCCAACAGACATTCTACTTACTATAAGTAACTTTGCAAGTACATGTCAACTTATTCTAACCCTAATCCTACCAGTCTACTAATACTCTACTAACACTCTAATGAGAGTTAATAGATATGTTGGTGCAATGTTATTTATAATGAGCAGAATGTGTTAAAGGGACCATCAAAATAAAATGAAACCTAAAATGGTTATGTAAATGATAAATGAGGTTGTTAGCATTTATATTTTTTTCTAAACTCTTTATTTTTTTGTATTTTTGTGCAGATGTTTGAATCCAAAATGAGCTACTTAAACATTTTGAGAAGTGGCTGCTTGAGGATTATTGTTTTCATAACATATTGTATACTCAACAGCTCTTTATATACAGAAAACAGAAGGCGCTGCCTCTAAATGCCTTTGGAGGTTCTAAACCAGTGGTTCAACCGGATATGAATTGTACGTCTGTGAGATTGTTTGTGCGCACTTACATACGTGTGCACAGTATTTCAACCTTTAAAACCAAAGGCCCATCAGGCAACAAAGTTCTCTTTCCTTTCTTTCCCCCTTCAACATTTCAGAGATAACTCCATCTTAAACTGTCTTGTTTTTAGACTAACAGTGGCAGTGATTGTATGCCGGATGCTGAGAACAAACAATGTTTTATGAAGGATGAGTGGAACTAAAGATGAAACGTTAGTTAGCCGTAAGCCAGTTTCAGTTTAGACACTAGTAACCCATCGTTTCAATGGGCCTTTTGTGGAAATGGACTGGTGACGTCAAATGAACTCTATAAAGGCATAAATTCATCGTTTTGGTAAAAAAAACAATATGAGAACAGCAATCCCCTCCCAGCCCCTTAAATACATTTTCAGTCTTTTCTTTGGCATTGATATCTTCAACTGGCCGAGACGACTGGTCAATTTTTGCACATTATAAACTGAATCCACAAAGGGAATATTTTTTAAGCTAGCAAATAATCTTGTTTAACATGTTGGAGATGCTTGAGTACAGTCACTACCAGGTGAGACGAAACTTGATCTAGAACAGACATAGTTCATATTATGTTTAAACATGTTGCAGGATTGATTGAATTTGTTATTGACTGTTTCTTCTGTCGTGTTTCCTTAAATTTCCTTTCTCAGACTCATAGTCAAGCCTGCGCGTTTTGTCCTTTTAAGCATGCTTGCAGTATTTGTACACAGAGCAGTTCTAAAAGTATTTAATGTATGCAGTGCACTTAGTCCAAATGTGAGCTTCTTTTCTACAAAAATAGGAAGCATAATAGAAATGAATCGCTACAGTACACATACAGTAGCACATGTCTGAATGTCTTGTTGAACACATTGGCATCACCTCTCTGTTTGTGACTCAGGTGCAGACCCACCTGGAGAGCCCCTCCAAGTACCACATCCAGCAAACCCAGAGGCAGCAGGTGAAGCATTATCTGTCCAGTGCACTGGGAGCCAAGCTAAGCCCACAGGCCAGCACAGGGCCCGGCCCCAGCCAGTCCACGGAGCACGGCATGCCCCCTGGACCAGGAGCCAGCGCTCCTAATAGCCCAATGGCCCTTCTCACCCTCAACTGTGAGAAAGAGGTATATGCAAAAGCTGGCATCGCCAGTAATGTCAATCAGATTGTCAAATAACATTTTACCAAATTATAGTGTCAAAATATGGTGAATGCAGTGACAAGATTCCAACACAGCTTATAGTTTCCTTAAAATGTATGTGAATAATGCCCATGGACAAATAAGGAAAAGGGTAAGGGAAAACAAGGATCCCTCTCTGTATGATTTGTATTTTACCAAAGCATGAAGCTTTGGATATTTTTCTTATTAAAATATTTTGATACATACATACATACATATATTAAAATTAATTTATTCATGTGATGGAAAAGCTGAATTTTCAGCATCATTACTCCAGTGTTAGGTAATTAGTTTTTCAGGATACTTTAATGAATAAAGTTTAAAAACACATAATTTCGAAGTAGAATGGAAATATAAATCTTTCATAACATTATAAATGTCCTTACTGTCATTTGATGAATAAACTTTTTATTTTCTTAAAAATATGACCCTGCCCAAACTTTTGGATGGTATTGTACATCACTCTATCAAGGCTGAAAATGAGTATTAAGTAACTGCATGTTGAGGCCTGTTAGACATCAGAAAAGCAAGTTGTGTAAGTTGCACAACTAAAAAGTTTCTTACTATTTCTTCTGAGAGTTCCTGCCTTTGTTTGTGAGCCTTTGATCTAAAGTACATCAGTGCTGCAAGAGTTTCTAGGAAAGTAAAAATTGTCAGCTGGGAAAAAAAGCACAGACGTTCTTAGAAATTATTCATGTATGTGGCATATGATCATCTTTCTTTGTTTTAATAGTCAGTCATCTTAAAGCAATTTTTTTTTTTATCCAGGTCATGACTTCATTACTAACGAAGGTGATGTAAACACATTATGCTCTTGTTTTATATAATATTTGAATTGTTACAGATGGACGATGTAATTGAAGACATCATAAGTTTGGAGTCAAGCTACAACGATGACATTCTAGGATTCATGGATGCAGGACTTCAAATGACTAATACGGTAAAAAGCCTAATATATGATCAGGATTGTAGTGTATCATGCACATTTATGTTCAAGATTCATATAAGCACCTGAACAGTCAGCACATGCACTCAAATCTTTGTGGGTATGGCTAATCATTTTCCTAGATTCCAGTTTCTGCAAACCTGTTGGACATGTACAACAATCACGCTCTTCCTCCAGCTGGGGTTACCATTAACAACTCCTGCCCGTCTAACCTACCGGCCATCAAAAGGGAATTATCCGGTAAAATTACATTATATTACCTATAATTAATGTTTATGAAAACTTTTGGTTACCATCTTACCAAAATCCACCATTCTTAGGAATAGTAAAAGTATCCATATTGTGTGCAGTTCCGAATGCACAATATCAATGAAAGATATATTGTATTAAATAGTTACCCCAGCACCTGGCATGATGCACATAATGGACAAGCCTGGATCATGTGGCAACTTTGACACTTATCAAAGGCCTGAAGGCTTTCCAGTAGGTATGTTTCCCTTTCCTCAGCCTCTGAAGGCTCTAAGCATGAATAAAGAGATTTGTGAGAATGTACATTCATATCCAGAACATAATATTTGATTACCTAAAGTGTGTCAACAAGTTTTACATCTGAAATTACATTCACATACATAATAAGAAAAGAACAAATATTTTCAAGCAAAATGCACAGTGAAAAATTGCCTGTGTATTTGATAAAGACAGTACTTGCACACAATATGGGCACTTGATTGATAAACATGCTCCACCAAACACACACAACTTAATTTTTAAATACTGACATTTTTACATTTAATTGAACATTTTCTAATACAGTGATACATTAGAATATACTGACACACTAGGGATGAAAATTTGAACTCTGTATTTTTTTAAAGTTGTATAGCTTTGATTTTAAAACAGTGAAGTTAAGTAATTATGAAGAAAGCTTTTCCAGTTAATATAATTATGTGTTTCAGAAGCAGAGGTCAGAGCCTTGGCCAAAGAGAGACAAAAGAAAGACAACCACAACCTCAGTGAGTCTATGCATGAACATGTTGTTGTGTATTTTAAATGTCAAGTATAATATAAGAGAATATAATATTAATAATAATAATAATGTCTAAACTTTATTGGCTTTTCCATCCATGCAGTTGAAAGAAGGCGGCGCTTTAATATAAATGACAGAATTAAGGAGCTGGGGACATTAATTCCCAAGTCAAATGATCCGTAAGTCTCAAAAATATAAACATTGGTTTACAATTACATATATACTGTATTTATATATCCAGCCAGTTTTATACCACTGTAAATTTAGTGATTACACAGATCTGTATCTCGTTTTTACAGAGACATGAGATGGAATAAGGGCACCATCCTGAAAGCTTCAGTGGATTATATTAGGAAACTGCAGAAAGAGCAGCAAAAAGCAAAAGAGCTGGAAAACAGACAAAAGAGACTAGAACATGCCAACAGACATCTCCTGCTTCGTATTCAGGTGAACCAAATAATAAACAATAGCTCACAATACACACTGTGATTGGTTCAAATTTCTTGGTAACTAGTCACATGATCAGCTTTTCTTGGAGAAATATGTTTCGACATGCTCTTTGATTTAACGCTTTTTTGATTAGATGGCTGAACACCAAGCGTAACATTGCTTTGAAAGCATATAAATTATGCTCAGTGCTTCAGCTGCATGAAATTCAAGAGTTACACTCGAGTAATTGATTATGGGGAATTTCCCTCATTTTGACACATGGCATTTGGTTCACAATACTCCTACTGTTTACATGCACAACTTTTCACGCACACATACATTTCTTAGTAATGTACTACTCCATGTTATGCTAAAGTGTGTGTATTTGTCATTTGTGGTTGCGTGCAGGAGCTTGAGATGCAAGCCCGTGCTCATGGACTCGCCATTGTAGCCTCTCCCAACCTCTATTCAACTGACCTGGTGGCTCGAGCCATCAAACAAGAACCTGGTATGGGGGACTGCACGTCTGATTTATACCCACACCTCCCCAGTCCTGACCTGTCCCGTCCCACCACTCTGGACCTCAACAACGGCACCATCAGCTACAACGATAGCCCGACGGAAGAAGAGGAACCGGGGGTCTACGGCAGCCCCAACAAGGCCTCCACCAAGCTGGAGGACATGCTCATGGACAACACCCTGTCTCCAGTGGGCAGCAGTGACCCCCTGCTGTCCTCCGGCTCCCCCATCCCATCCAGCAGCAGCAGCAGCAGCAGTATGGATGAACATGAAAATGGCTGTTAGCATTGTGAACGAACTTTGATGAACCAAAGTTATTTGTATAAAGATATGTTACCTGAGAGTACCAATGTTACATTCAGACGGTTTCCTTTCAATCCAGATCACGTGTAACATGAAGAGCAAAATTACGTATAGTACTTATCTCGTATTTTAGAATATTATATATTTTTTTTCATTTATCATGTTGGAATTTATTAGTTAAGATTGACTGATTTTAACAGTTTGTTGATTTATGAAGGATTTCTCTAGAACAATATGAAGAATAGCTAGAATAAAGACCCCTAAAGTGTGATTTCTGGAGTTGGCTTGATGTTGTCCACAAATGCAACTTAATTTCTTGGGGTGTAGGTTTTCCAGGAGTGGAGTAACCAGTAACACATGTCTAGGCATGCACAATTCAATTCACTTCTACTGTACAACTGTTAATTAACACCAAGAGCAACCTCAAAAACACAACTACAGACATATCTACAGGAGAAACATTCACAGAGGTCTGGTAATTGTAGAAGCAATCTAATTTAGAACGTCCAATCTTTAGCTATAACTCACTGAAATATTTCATTTTGTTCCTCATCCCACCATGAGAAAGCTGGAATTCTGAACACTTTAAGGTGATGATACACAGGGCAACTTTCTGAGCAATGTTGCTGGGCAATGTTGCCGAGCGATGTTGCTTGGACACTTTCCCATTGAGAATGGGCAACAAATCTGAATGGAACAGAAGAGAGAATAGATCTGAGCAATGAATGTTGATCAATCCTAAAAGAAATTTTCTTTTTTTTCTCAAGCCTGGCTTGATTTATCAGTACGGTATGTTCTTTTGCACAGCGTGGCGGGTATTATTCTTCAGGCACTGTTTTTAATCAGTAATCAGTGATTACTGAATGTTCGATCACTTAGTGTTGGACAGTTTGGACAAAATAGATACTAACATTATCAGTAGAAGTATCAAAAAACATGTCAAAATCGTGATTGATAAAAACATACAAATTTTTATCACAATGATATGGGGTATCTATATAATGACGAATGACTTGCTACTGAACAGCTAAAGTACAATTCTCTTACAAGTCTGTTCTATATTCTTGTCTCTTCTACCTCATGTTATACTTGTTATCAGATGTCTACTGCAATTTTGTATAAGTCAATAAGGTCTCAAAAATGAGTAAAAAAGTTTTATTCATGCAGCAAATCATTGAAGGAGACAGGAGTGAACATTTATATTAGATTATCTGATTCAAATCTAGTAGTGTTATTGTATTACTATCTGTTATTCTTGTGTTTTTTAAGACTCATGAAGACATAAAAAGAGAAGAGAACATTCGTTGAATACCAGACCAATGGTGTCATGTATTCCACACAAATATGTGGCGTGTGTGATGGTTTTCATGATGCTGCGAAACATAATTCATCTTTCTCATCATAAGAGAGACTTTGTTAATAAGTAAATTGTTTATTATAAACTTGCATGCACTACATCCAACACATCAGGCAGACTTTTTGACATTTTAATAAATGATTTCATTATTAACCGAAATGTCCCTTTATCAAATATGAAATGATGGGAAAGAAACCCTTAAACACAACTAAAGAAAAATCTTCACATATCAAGTCAGCCTTCTTCTATTCACGGCCATTTACAAAAATGGCAATCATAGTAATGATAAGCAATTGTTTTAAATGTAAAACACTTAAATGCCCATAATGTATACAAAATATAAAAGAAAAAAAAGCTGTCATAGAATAATACATGTGTATAAATTGTTAAAGCTAAGAGGCTCCCCTATACGTAAACATTGGCTGAGGTCTCATTGAAGTGAACCAGTGCTCAGTTCATCGCACCACTTCTCGTACGCCCGGAACAGAGTGCCTTCATCAGTGTCGTTGAAGATTTCTAAGTGAGGAATGTGGAAAGAATATTTACTTTTTCGAAATCATGTGACTCTTAAAAATAATTTTTGGGTGCTTTAAAATCTTTTCTTTTTAATAATCTCAAGTCATGAATTTTGTACTTTTAAGAATTTCTTATAATTATAACGTGTGTGTGTGTGTGTGTGTGTGTGTAATTTACAAAATAATTATTGATAATTATAACTAATAATTAATAAATACTCAACATTTGATTGTGCAGATAACATGTTAAAACAATGTTAAAACACAAATTTTCTTTTAAAAAAAATTCCTTGCTTCAGCAGTCCGGGTCATATTTTTTCAGTCCTCAAGGTTTTCGAAGATGAAGGAATGTCTAACAACCTGACCATGTTGGCATCTAACAATGTGACTTAGGAAGTTATGCCAAAACATTGTGCCAAATTTGAGTTAAATGGAGGTACATTGTTTGATGTCAACAACAAAAAACATGGCCTGCCTCCCTTTTCCTCCCTTTTAAAAGCTGATAAGCCAGTTTACCCTATCCATGCACAATTATATAATTGGTTGTATTTAATGTTTTACATTTACCACTCTTTATCAGACCTAGACTAGCCTGTTAACCTTAAGATTGAAATATGTTACCTGCTCTTCCGAGGCCTGTTGGTAATGGCATTCTCACGAGCCCTCCGGAGTGTTGTAGTCTGTCACAAAGAGATTTCTGAACCAAAGCAAAGGTGCAGTCTTGATGCCACACCGGCAGCTCCAGTCCCAGCATGCAACAGATGATCCTGAACTTCTCCTGCTCTGTGAGCAACCCCATCTCACACGCCACATAAACCATGTAGGCCATATCGATATTTACTGCCTCACCGTGGAGTAAAGTTGGTAGGACTTTCTAAGAATGAGAAAAAAAAGATAATTAAGTACTTCACATGCGGTTATTGCTGCATTTTGCATGTACTGTATACTGTACAAAGGCATTTTAACTTGGAGAGACGCATCCAAATCTGAGAACAGTTTTCAGACAGTCAACATTCCTAAAATAATGTATCTCACACAAGGAAAGAATATTAAAAGTCTTGAGGCAAAACAGATCAATCATCAGTGAAAGACTGTAATTTTTAACCCCACCCAACCCTTTGGAAATAGTAGAATGTGCAGCTGATGAAGTGAAGATACCATCTCTAGTTCTGGGCTGATCAGGTGACCAAAGTCGACCAGTCTGTCAAGATCATCCTCCCACAGGTTTGGGGCCAACTCTTCTAACATGGTTTCTATGGCGACACGTGTAGAAACAGAAGCGGGGTCAATGCGGTCGTCTTCTAGAACCAAACCAGACTGGAATTTGGAGTCTAAAAGAAACTGTCCCTGCGTTTCCAGAAGTTCAAACAGCCCTCTGTGCTTCATCAGAGCCATCTAGAACAACAAAACACAAATATAAACATAAACATAAATAAAAAAGACAAATAATAATAAAAACACAGCCCTGCATCTTGAAAAAAAATTCTGCTCATTTGCAAAAAAGGCTTAATATTGCATAATTTGATAATGCTGAGTTCAAAAATATCATCAATATATGTTCCAATACTCCATTTAATGTCAGAACATAAACAAGTTTTTAAATAAGTAAGCGTTTTTACAAAATCTGTAATTTTCTGTCACTGTTTGGATTTAGTAAAACACCCACAGATGTAGCAGAAAAAAATCAGAGGCCTTGCTTACTTTTTCCTCCATCACTGGCCATAATTTGAACCTTGAAATCAGGATTAGAAAATGTCTTTAGAATTATTCATACATGTGAAAATTGACTGAGATTTGAACAAATAGTTCTAACCTGGTTCAGAGATAAGATAAGAATTATGTCTTAGTGGTAGTTTTTCTAGTGATTAAGGGATAATACAAGACTTCTTCACCTTACAAATGGTTGTCGAAAGCAAAAAATGCTATGTAATGCACATAAACAGGCAGTATTTTTGGAATCAGCACCCCAAAATTAGCAAGAAACAAGTATTGGATTTCATTCGGCAAATATGATGCAGAGTGGTGTAATGATAAAACTTATAATAATAAATATTGCAAAAAAGGAAAAAAAATTGTACCTTCAACATTTCTGCAAGACCATTAGATATGTGTCTGCGAGGAATTGTCTGTATAAACGACCTGTCCAAGAAGGCAGCAACAGGTGCGATGTAGGTGCCTAGCTTATTTTTGCAATTTGCAAAATTCACGCCCGTCTTTGCTCCGACACTAGCATCGATGTATGACAAAAGGGTGGTGGGAACGCGAATGTACGGAGTGCGCCTTCTGTAGAGCGATGCTGCGAGACCCACGATATCCAGGCAGACCCCACCTCCGATGGCGATGATGGGCTCGGTGCGCCGATCGATGCCAAACTGGTGAACTTCCTCCAGGATCTTCAAGGCCATTTCCATGGACTTGTTCTCCTCCGTCGTGGGCAGGGGCAGGATCCGGTACAGGACGTGTCTGGCCTCGAGGTAGTCGGTGACCTGAGAACCATAGAGATTGTATACTACCTCATCCATGACTATGAAGCGTTTTAAGGGCTTGGTGCTGGACCGTATGGCCTCAAGCTGCTGAGTGTCTCTGATGTGGCCCAAAAGCAGAGTGTCATTGCTGGGGTCAAGAAGGTTTTTGGTCTGAGTAACTGTATATGTGAAGGTGATGGGGGTGACCACTGTCCAGGTGGTGCCACTAGAGGAGGTGCTTTCGTAACTGCAACATATAAAGCTCATGACTCATTTTGTAGCTTGTTTTTGATTAAAAAAAATGTCAGATTATATATTATAAAAAAAATGTAAGTGGTGCTACCTGACTGCAATATTTCTTTTTTTCATACAAATAAAAATCTTTAAGCAGTCTGGCTAAAAATATTTTATATTTTCTAATAATTTCTTATATCCTTTTCTAATATTTAGCTGTAAAAGGCCCCATGGATGCATAGCAACACAAACTACTACAGCACTTTGCTGTAATACTGATACAACCTGCTTTGCATAGGCGGATGATTGTACTGGATATGTAAAGTGAGCTCATATTTGACTCCTCCTGTCTTACTGCAGACTTAGTTTGAAGAAAAGAGAAATAGCCTATGTATGAACAAAAATCATAGCTCTATTAGTATGTCCATTTACTAATACAGAAGTTGTCATAAATTTCTGCACATAAAATGCCAAAAATAACCATTTTTGCTCAAATATTGTTAATCCGTCCAAATTAAACGTTTTTTAAATATTACATTTGAATACATTATACAGCAGATAAAAACACATCCTTAAGACCTGCAAAACCATGTATTTGATGTTTCTAAGAGGGTCAAAAAACTGATTACAGATGGGTGCAGTTTCTCAGGACAGTATGATTTATTTGAAATCGATGTGACCTTTAAAAATCATGACCCTAATGCACGTTGATTCAGCCTGACTTTAATAAAACCAGTTCCTTCCATTGTTTCCATAAACACACTTCATTATTTCCATATAAAACACACCTCATCATATTTTTAGAAATAAAATAAAGTTTTCTATAAATGTTCGCAATACTTATTGATTTATACGCACATTTTGGCAGCTGACACTCGTCCTTTTATTCCTTGCTTCACATTTTGCCCAGCTTTGCGTTTCCACGTCCCCTTCACCTGCACCAGGCTGAATACGGTTTCCTTCTGTCGGTTGAGGTTTTCCATCGTCGAGTTCTCCAGAGATGGCTGGCTAGGAACAGCTGGCTGGCGAATTTCGGGTGTATTAAGTGTTAAAAGTTCCTCAGGGCTCTCCATATGTGAAGCGGCAATAAATAATGTCATGAGGTGCATCAGCAGGAATCTGGGAGGAGCTTGCGCTGAAAACTTATGAAAGGTTCTCTCTCTCCAAAACCGTGATGTCTCACTGAATTTGAACTTACACAACTCACGTTCGCTTTAGGAACAGTTATATGTGATGATCACGCGTGCGCAAAACGCCCCGAGACGGGTGGGTTATGAAATATTACTGGACGTTTCATGAGAGCTAAATGTTGGCCAGGTGCTGTTTTGTAAATGGACCTGTCATCGATTATGAAGTCAAATGTTTTTTGTTTTTTTTGTTTTTTTAAATGGAGCAGCAAAGTGCACTGTATTCATGAATATGCAGAATGTCAGAATGTGCTCCATTCCGAGAGCACTATGTCAATATCAATGTTTAAAGAAGGCGATGACTTTTACTTGATGATAGATTCAAAGATAATGCTTAGAGTGTGCAATGTTTCTGCTATTGTGTATTTTCATTGATAAAAGTCATAAGGTTTACCCATCCTCTTTTTATCTCAGTTATTGGAGTTTTCTTTCACACACAGACAAACAAACAAACAAATAAATGATTATTAATGGATACACCAAAATTGATCTAATACAAACAAAACAATAACAAAATAAGTAAAATAAGGTAAAGACCACTGAAGTCATTGGTGTATAAAGAGAAGCTGGTTCAACAGGTTTGACTGTTTGATAAGAAGTCACGTGTACACAAGCAAAGTTAGTGCAGACCTCAGTTTTGACCTTTGCTACATATTCAAAAATGTAAAATTATGAATTATGATTTTTAGAATTACTGTATATTAGTAGCATTTTTTATTTTAAGTAGATATAATTTGTAATAATGCTGTCAGGAAATGTTATGATTTTGAGATGGAATGAGATCTTATGGCGTTTTAGTCAGTTACATTAAAAAATATTTTGACTTTTGAACTTCGCTTTGATGATTCCTTTTCATCAAAAGGAAAAATGCAATGCCTGCAAATGCAATGCCTTATTTTGCAATGCCTTTACCATATTGCAAAATAATTTTACACTTTATCTTTGCATGCCCCATGTCAAGCTATACAACATACTTTGGAACTTTGGAATCACGTGCATGTTCTTTTTTTTTTTCTCTTCCAGGGGGGTTGGTGGAGGCATGGGGAGGGGGCAAAGTGTGAGATTCCTTTAGTACACTGGTCTCAAACTCAATTCCTGGAGGGCCACAGCTCTGCACGGTTTAGCTCCAACCCTAATCAAACACACCTGATCCAGCTAATCAAGGTCTTCAGGATCACTAAACTTCGAAGCAGGTGTGATTTGGAGCTGGTTGGAGCTAAACTCTGCAGAGCTGCGGCCCTCCAGGAATTGAGTTTGAGACCTCTGCTTTAGTAATATTTCATCCGATTTAAGACTTGAATAAAACAAGTTAATTTATATTATTAAAAACATTTAGGTTACCTAAAAAGAAAAAAGAAAAGAAAGAAAGAAAGAAAGAAAGAAAGAAAGAAAGAAAAAAACACAGTCAGTCATATTGCAAAATAATTTGACTTTTTATCTGTGCATGCCCCATGTCAAGCTATCCAATATCCAATATTTTGGAACTTTGGAATCACTCTAATATTTGCTTGTTTGTGTGTGTTTGTGAGGTTTCTTAATATTAATTAACATTTAATACTTGAATAAAGCAAGTTAATATTACAAACATTTCAAAAATGTAATGTACATTGTCTCAACAAACATAAAATAAGTAATTTTCAGAAGCGTTAATGATCAGTCTAAAATAATAAAATAACTTTCATTACATTATAAGCACAGGGGTTTCAACAGTGACTCCCTGTGATTGTTTTGAAAAAATAAAGATAAAAAGATTTAATGCATATAAATTCGTTTTTAAATGTTGTCCATTAATGATATATTGATTTTTTGAAGTGTTACAGCTTAATAATAATTCAGCTTTTAATACTGTTTTTATTCTCGAAGACCCTTGTCAAGACAGGTAGCCAATCAAGGCAAACCCACAGCCCAGCGTGACAGCCTATAAGAAAACTATTTTGCAGTCATTTACATATTTGACACACTGAAACTTCGTAAAACATAAGGTGCAAGTGTAATGCGTTACTTGCGCAATGGTTAGAGCTCAAACCGATGGGTTCGAGGGGCGTGGACTGCAAGGGTCAAACAGCCTGCAGCAGCCCTCGAAACTCAACTCTCGGAAGCGCAGTTACGTAGTCTGTGCACGCACACGTGAGAAAGCTGCACACTGAAACGGAGCGGTGCACTGAGGGCGAATTCGTTACCTTGTGTAAGTTTGTGACGTGATCATTTGCATAAGGTTTTTGCTTGTAAGGTGGGCTAACTGGGCTTGTGCAACGGGGAACACGGCCAACACAACCCTCCCAATTGTAGCTCCGAAGATTCGCTATGCAGGCAGCAAAAGGTAGGAAGGAATGTTTACGTGCGTCAGTTTGTATTCCCAAACTTTTTACAGCTCGCTAAATGACAAGTCAAACTGCACATTTTCTGAAGTAACGTCAGTTCTGTTTGTTGTAGCAGATCTAAAGCATGTTCAATACAAAGTCTTACAGCTCTTACTTCGAATTTACACACAGACACACAGCCAAAAATAACTTTAAACGCCACGAGTGCAATTCCAGTCAGGGTTAGTGTGTTGCTAAACTCGGTCAGTGGTATCAAGTTGACAGAGCAATATCAACATTGGTCGTTCAGCAAAACAATAAGATGCACAGACAACAGAAATACTCCATGTTTAGCCTACTTTGAAAATCTTTCATGTGTCGTTATGTGTTTATTTATGGAAAATCAGAGGTTTGTGTAGAAACACTAGAGTTACTTAGTCGTTGAATTGAAGGGAAGGTGTTGGAGCGATTTTCTGTAGTTCAGAAATATTCATTTTAATGTTAGGCCTACTCTGTCAAATCTATTAATTTTTGGACAGGTTTTGCAGACTAAACTTTATGATCTTGCTCAGAGGAACCTGAGCTGTATTGTAGAAACATCCCATGTAGGCTATTTCATGTATAAGAATCCATGGTAATTTCATTTAGGAAAGATACCTTTAGGTAACATTTTATTTTAAGATGTCCTTGTTACACGTTACATGCACTTACTATAATAATAACAATTAATTATGCATAATTGCATGCAAGTAACCCTAAGCCAAACCCTAATCCTAACCCCCTAACCATATAGTAAGTACATGTAGTTAATTAATATTACTCAGTACTTAAATGAATAATTACACTGTAACAACGACACCTTAAAATACAGTGTAACCTAACTTTATTTTTAAAATTAGTATAGCCTACTAAGATTCTGTAATAGCCTAGGCACATCTACATTTTATAAAATGTTTATTGCTTTTTTAAAACAGCAACAAATACACTAATGTTCAATAACAGTTAGATTTATAGTTATTAATGAAAAAAGAAGAAACCAGTTGTATGCAAAATTATACAATTACGGTTGATAAACAACCCTGCAAGTTAGTGGATGTTTTCTCACCTTGTGTTTCGTGGACCCCTAGCGGTTCATAACCGAAGTGCAAGGGGCTCGTGAGGTGGGAGAAGAAATTCCAAATTAAATGTTTTTATGGTCACCTGCCTCTTAGCAACAAACTGCTCCCATTGTTGTTATTGTTTTTTTTGTATCTTGTAATGGTTACAAGACAATGGCAAGTAACATGATGACGCACAATACGTTTTCAAAGGCCACAAGGTCATGTGATGTTATGTGGGTTGTATGATTAATACATTCTACAGGCGTGGTGTGTTATGTAATCAGTTTTCTACCAGGTAGTACATCAGTAATACATTTTGTAGCTGTATTGCATAGATGTACCTCTATGAAAATCAATCACATACATACTACTAATTTACTAATCCTTCTTTTGAATATCAGTTTCAGACACTCCTGTGGAGTTTGTCGTTGAGTACCTGCAGAAGGCTAAAGAGATCGCAGAGAATAATGCAAATGTTCCCGCTGAGCTGCGTGATAATGTTCAGAAGGCCCTGGACATCGCTTGTGGATTGGATGATTACCTTGAACAAATGAGCAGCCAGGAGAGTGAACCGTTGGCTGAGTTGTATAGGTAACTATTCACCTGAAACTCTGTGTGGGTTGCAGATTATTAGTTTTGTGAATGATATACCTTTGTTTAGGGTGTGTTTGTGGTTACACTGTGTTTATCCTGGAAGTGTTTGTGCTGTGCATGATTATTTTGGCTGCCAGTCACATGCAATTATACCTTATTGTAATCTTTTATGACGTGTATGTATATGCAGTATGCACATCATAAATCTGTTTATTTATTTTCTGAAGGAAATCAATTTCTCATGACTGGAATAAGGTACATGAGGATGGAAAAACCTTATTCAGGCTTCCTGTTACATGCATCACTGGACAGGTAGAAGGTATACATCTTTAAAATACAAATCTTTAGTTTTGAAAAAAAAAAACAACTGTTTATTTTATTTTTCATTTTTTGTTTATTTATATTTACATGTTTATTTTTTTCTCATCTTATTTTTTATTGTTTGTGTGTTGATGTCTCTGTGTACTGGAAGCTTGTGACACTAAAACAAATTCCTTGTATGCGCAAGCATACTTGGCAATAAAGCTCTCTCTGACTTCTGACTTTTGATTAAATAAATGCCACTGTAAGAGACTTCTTTATAAAACACTGAAAAATCTTACAGACCCTAAACTTTTAAACAGTAGCATATATGTGCAGACTGTTCTTTAAGACTGATTATTGTAATTCTGTAGGTCAGGTATTGAAGATGCTGGTCCATATGAGCAAAGCGAAGAGGGTCTTAGAAATAGGAATGTTCACAGGATATGGAGCCTTGTCAATGGCGGAGGCCTTACCAGAGAACGGCCAACTTATTGCCTGTGAGCTCGAGCCTTACCTGAAAGACTTCGCACAACCTATATTTGACAAGTCTCCCCATGGTAAAAAGATAACTGTGAGGACAGGACCTGCTATGGATACCCTAAAGGTGGGGAAAAACAGGTCACACCTACATCTCTACAGGCATTTGCGCTGTTAAATGTGTCCTTCTAGAAAGGAATTTTGATTATGTGATTATTTTGTTTAAAAAAAGCGTACTATGTTGCAGGAATTAGCTGCCATGGGAGAGCAGTTTGACATGGTTTTCATTGACGCAGACAAACATAACTACATCAACTATTACAAGTTCCTCCTGGACCATAACCTGCTGCGGATAGATGGTGTTATATGTGTAGACAACACACTGTTTAAAGGGAGAGTTTACCTCAAGGACTCAGCAGATGATTTTGGAAAAGCCTTGCAAGATTTTAATCAGTTTGTCACAAATGATCCTCGAGTAGAGCAGGTGTGCATGTTTTTCTCTCAAACATGAGCTTTTATTCACTTTATAAAACTTATGTTCTACAATCAACAGTTAGGCAACCCAGACAGTTCTAGGACTGAATTTGACTTGTCTGATCCCTGTTTATAGGTCATTATTCCTCTGAGAGATGGCCTCACTATAATACGAAGAGTGCCCTACACACCTCAGGCAAACACACAGATGAAGGTATGGTATTCTTAAAATATTTGTGTCAAATATTGATCAAGAATAATTGCTTAAGTGTGTGTTCAAATGCACATTTATGCTAATTAACATGTCTAATATAAAGCTTCAGTATAGCTGTCGATCAGATCACTGATGATGATCTATGCTTCATAGAGTACAGTGACCTATGATGAGGTGTTCCGAGGAGTTCAAGGGAAGCAAGTGCTGGACAGGTTACGTTTGGATGGAAAAGTGGCCTACGTGACCGGGGCCGGGCAGGGCATCGGCAGGGGCTTCGCACATGCTCTCGGAGAGGCTGGAGCCAAAGTCGCCATCGTAGACATGGACAAAGGAAAGGCAGAGAATGTGGCCCATGAACTGACTTTGAAAGGTAAGAGGTACTTTCATGTTGCTGTATCTCAGGCAGTGTTGTCGCTGTTAACTAATATTAAAACTGCAACTAAAACTATTAAAAATTGTTTTCGGGATTTTAAATAAAATAAAAAATAAATATTACATTAAACTTAAAGTTAGATAACTTAGAAATGGCAACTGTTAAAATACTAAAATTGCTAAAACTAAAATCAAAATTAAAATCTAAAAACATAATTACTGTATTATTACTGAAAACCAAGATTAAAATGAAAACAAAATATAAAAATAAAAGCTAATCCAAAAAATTAATAAATACTATATTAGTATATAAATAATGCTTAAATAACAGATTTTAGGGGTCCTACATGCATACTGGATTTGATAAATAGTGCACTAGGTTCACAAACTTTTATTGGCTATTATAGTTATATTTACAATTATATTTATAATGCTTACACTACTTGATTTAACCAGCAGATGGTGCCCTAGTATCATAGAACCAAGCTGTTCAGACTTATTTTTGACATCTTTTGTTTTAACAATTTCGTGTGTGTGCACTGCAAAAAATGATCTTCTTACTTGGTATTTTCTAATTTTCTTGTACAAATATAAAAATGCTTCAAGATAAATTTACCTTAGAAGCAAAATTACTTAAAATATTAAGTGTAGTTTCTGGGAAAAAAAGAAAAAAAGATCAAAATTGTTTTTTGTTGAAAGCAAGAACAAATATCTGCCAAATGGGTAAGAAAAATAATCTTGTTTTCCTTTGAATTAAGATTATTTTTCCTACCCCATTGGCAGATATTTTTGTCTTGTTATAAGCAAAAACTGACTATTTTTTTTCAGACAACAAGACTTCAAGACATTTTGCTTTTTTTCGTGTGTTTATATATATATATATGTTTGTGTATATATACTGTATTCATTTTGTATAGTTTATATGATTGAGGAAGTGTTTAAAACTGGGACAAACCTTTACATCTTAATATAATAAAGTGGTCTTTGTTCATGTGCATGTTGGACTTTGTCTTATCTTTTTTTTTTCTTATGTATCCATGTCGTTTCAGGCATTTCCAGCATGGCTGTGTCCGCGGACATTAGCAAACCAGAGGACGTTCAGAAAATGATTGATGACATTGTTTCAAAATGGGGCACAATTCACATCGCTTGTAACAACGCAGGCATCAACAAGAACTCAGCTAGTGAGGACACTAGTCTAGAAGAATGGGACCAAACCTTTAACGTTAACCTCAGAGGGACTTTCATGTGTTGCCAGGTACCACTTCATTTATATATTTAGTTTGTCATTAGTAGTTTGTCTGAGATAAACCATTTAGTCTAGGCATTCCTGAAAAAATTCTTGTTAATAATGCGGCATGCATTTACAAATAATTTCATAGTCCCACAGTTAGTCGGCATCATGTTGTCACCAGATAAGAGCCTGAACCCAGGTTCAAATCCCCACCTAACATACAACAAACCAAGCAAAATTGCCACTGAACCTGACAGCCATTAATCACCATGCATTTTTGTTGTATGTAAAAGAGCAGCTTTAACATTTTGTCACGTGGGTTGCTGTTACTTGTATTTGCCCAACTTTTGCAGATTCTAATTGCTTTTGTATATTAGCAACAACTTTTCCATTAGTTTCTGACATTTCCCAGGAGACGGTATAAAAGCTCTGATAGGGGAAAAGAGAGGTGTGAAGGAAAGTGATTTCATACCTACAGCATTAGAAGACATTAAATCCTGCCAGGCACCAAATAAATCAGAGTAAGCTGTTTTACACAAAACCGAGAGGTGATGGAGATGCCTCACGCGCATTAAAATGAACGCCGGGAGTTTTTGACACTTTTTGTCTCTCTGCTCATCCAGGGATTGTTATTCCTCTCCCTGTAGACTGTAGACGTGGAAGTCTGATTAGTGAAGGTGTCAATACTGTGACGTTCCTCTGAAAGCACATTTGTCTCTTCTCTCCCTCAAATTACCGCCTCAGGCGGCCGGTCGTGTCATGCTGAAGCAAGGATACGGCAAGATAATCAACACAGCTTCCATGGCCAGTTTAATAGGTGAGTGATGATTTTTATG